>JAHBCN010007111.1:37500-45293 GCA_019359885.1 Listronotus oregonensis | reverse complement strand
TTGAACACTTCAAAACCCGTTGATGCGGAGGCGAATTATAAAAAAAAAGTGGTTCTAGAGATGATAAAAGATATACAAACATTCTAACAGCATTAATAAAAAAAGCATTGAAAATTAAATTATTTCTCTAACTTACTCAATTTTAACCAAAAACAAAAGACAAACAATGTTTCCCAAATATTCTTTTTTCATCAAGCTAAAACATTTTAAAATAACTGTCAACAAATTAATTTTTTTTTAATACTTTCGTTTTTTTGATTCTGTAGTTTTTTTTATTCTTGGTTTTTCTTCTTTATAACCTAACATTCCTTTTAAAACCCAAAATTTTTTTTTGTAAGTAACCCCTTTTGTTCAGTTGAACTTCCTTAAAAATGTAGGCTGGCCTTTCCCCCCCTTTTTTTTTTTGTTTTTTTTTTTTTTATTGTTAACATTTTTATGCAAATGGACCAATAAACTCTAGGATAAGTGTATGGTAATCTATGGGCAAGGGCGAAGTAAATAATAAAACATAAAATCTGGAATAAAAAAAACATCATCATACATCTATAATTTGTGTTTTCTCCAGTACGTGCACACACACACACACACACACACACACACACACACACACACACACACACACACACAACAAACCCCAAAACCCCTTGGTGACAGAAAAGGGGGGTACACATACACCAACATATACACCCATACACACCCCTAACCCTTAGGTGACGATAAGGGTTTACACACTACCCATACACATACACACACACTCACAAACACTTACCCGGGTGACAGAAAAGGGGTATACCTAACACTCACACAGACATCATACATACAAAATGTTATGTGACAGAAAAGAGCCCCGTGATCTTAAGACACTAAATTTTTACTGTTTAAAAATTTTTTTTTTCCCATTAAAATTTTTTAAATTTTTAAATTTTAAAACCATTCAGTCATAAGTAAATCTATTTCCCCCATTAAAATTTTAACTTTAACCTAGATATCCGGATTATACTCGCTTCCCAAAAAAATAAAAAACTTAAAAAATACATGTTAAAAAAAAAAGACCCGAAACGAATAAAGTGGTATGAAATCCATCCATTCTGTACTAGTCTTGCATTTTAACAATTATAATATTTTAAAAATGTATAGCTTGAACTAAAAACATTAATATAATTTTTTTCAAAAACTTAACAATATCCTGTTTCTAAAATTGTAAAATTCAGCTGTTGTTGATGTTCCAATTTCTAAATTATGCATTTAGTTGTAATATACCAAAAATTGAAAAGATTTTTTTTTTATTGTTTTTTTTTTTTCCATATTTAGACCTGAAGAAGGAAATAAATATTTTCGAAAGCTCTTAAACTAAAAGTGTTTCACTTTAATTAGCCCTCTCCTGGACCGCCCCAAGAAATTTTTTACCTTTGTTGTTTAACTGGTCGGCCAAGACTTCCCCTCCTTATATATATATATATATATATATATATATATATATATATATATATATATATATATATATATATATATATATATATATATATATATATATATATATATATATTTTTTATATATATATATATATATATATATATATATATATATATATATATATATATATATATATATATATATATTATTTAAAATTAGAAAAAAGATCTTTAATTTAGGATAATATAATGTTTTTTTAAAAAGTTAAGTTCCCTATATTTTTCCTTTTTTTTTTACATATTTTTTACTCTAATTTTAAAAATAATATGGGAAAAACCCCAAAATTTTATATAAAATTTTTTTTTTTGTATTTAAAAATAAAGGCTCCAGAAGCCACGTAAATATAATCAAAGACCCTGTACATACCAATTTTGATAAATTATATGAAATAGTAAATGTGTCATTTAATGTTAAATTAAATAAAAATTAGTTTCATATTTTGGATTCTAATATATTAAGCGTTAAAAAAATACAATTACACAAGTATATATGACATTTTTTTTTTTTTAGGTAACCTGTTTAGTAAGCTACTTTGCAATTTTGGTACCCAGAGCCCATTTCTCCCAACATTAACGCAAGGAATGTTTTGACAGGCATGTACCAACTTTTTGCCTTTTTTTCCTACTGTGGAGGTGATGGGCTGTTGAATTAGTTAACCCCAAAAATTGCCTAAAAGTAGGTATTTGTTTTTTCCATGTTGTTTTATATTGCCTAGTTTTGAAGTTAACAAGTGAGTATACAGTTGTTCTCGACAATGTCATGTTTAAGGGAAACGTCGGAAAGTAAAGTTCCGTTTCAGTCTTAAGAACTATGATTCCTTAGTTAAAGTTGAACATTAACATTGAAGCGTACCATCTATTTTAGCAATAAATATCATTTCGTTTACTTTATATAATTAAAAAAAGTAATAAAATAAAGCTAACATTTAATATATTTTTTACTTCAAACTTAAAAATATGTACAGGGTTTTCCCGTATAATTGCGCACCCCTTTAAAATCTTTATTTTTATAGATAGAAAAAAATAGTTTATATGGAAGTTGCAGGATTTTTCATGAAGATTTTCAGGTGTAAGATAGAAAAACAAATGATGATCGGAAAATTAAAAATTACTATCAACTTTTATTTTAAATAGAACACCCTGTATATGATTAAAAAACAAATTCTGCTAATCTTCCTTTTTTCAAATATATATAACTTATCATTTCGGATAAACAGTTCTTTATTCAATTTTAAAAATTTTTCTTTAAACCCATATTGCCATGGATAAAACCCCAAATTTGGGGGAAAGTTAAGTCGCGTTAGCCAGGGGTTTTTGAAACCAAACAAAAATTGACTTCTGTCAAATCATATTTTGGGTTCACAACCATCGAGGGTTGCAGATTTCAACCGTTTCCTAGGGTGGCACATAATTACAAATATTATTGTTAGAAAGCCTTGAAAAATAAGCCAATCCCAAATTTCATGTGACTACATTTATCCACATTTATAACATAAAATAATTTAACTTTTTTCTTAAAAGAAAGTTCAGCCAAGTACAATTTAAAAAAAAAATTCGTTTTTTTATTGGGATTTCTTTTTTCTACAAAAAAATATCCCCATTCAATACAAATTTTATTGGTATAACACTGACATTTTATCCAATTTTTATCAGTATCCCACACGTGGTAATAGCCAAAAGCTCCCTAAACCTCTGGTTTGCCACCATACTAGCCGCAGCAACTTACATAAAAATTAAGAAAGTTGACTATTTTCGTAAAACATATCTATGATTCGGTGGCTCAACCGGTGGGGAGGCTGTCAAAATAACAAAAATGTGTCGTTTCAAATCCTACATGAAGCAAAAATCTTTGTCGTTTTAAAAAATTGAATTTTGTGTCGTTAAAAATCCACTATTATTTATTTTAAAGACAAAAAGAAACACTTTTCAAAATTAAAAAAAAAAATTATTAGAGAACATAGTAATTTGCTAGGACCGACCTTAATTTAATTAGATGTGGCGTGTGCTCTGTCAATGTTTGTATTTCGCTTTCGAATAAAGCGAGTAGTATGTAAATAAGGATATTACATTTTCTAATATTAACAATGCTTTTATTGCAATTAAATATTAATGTATTACTATTTATAAAGTTAATTTTTAATTAATGAAATGCAGTATGTTTTATTCGTGCATTTTGGTACTACATAAAAATAAAATCAAAAATATTGTGGCATTGCATTAAACTAAAAAAAAATAATTCGTTTTAAACAAAACTACACATCGTAATTTCACAGAAAAATATTTGTGAAAGCATAAAATGTAATAATCAAAACAGTTACTGGAACGTACTAATTTTATATTTTTAAGCAGATTGCATCGATAGTACGTTTTACTGTTATTTGTTGCAATGCATTGTTCAATTATTTCCTAATTTGGGCAATGCACTTAATAACATAACTATTTGCTTACCAATAATTTAATTAACTCATTTGGATTACTTGCACCTGATCCATTGCAAAATTTAATGCAGCTATTTATTTAAAACATATACAGGGTATGTCATGATTTGTTTAACAAATACACATATAGATTTTTTGACGAAAATGTACATTTTTTATGGCATTGCCAGCACTTTTTAATAGCAAATAATTGGCAATTGGTATCAAAAAGGCGCGATTTTGGCCAAACGGCCATTATTAGACCTCAAGTTGCAAATAATATGATGGCATCGATCACTAGTAAGTTAATGCCGGAACAATGTATTGGGGATGATGGCATCCATCATTAAATAACTGTTGGCAAAAATATGCGTTTTAGATGATGGCATAATTTTATTTTTTTCCCAATGGCATTATATTTTATTACCGATTAGGGAACTAAAAGGCGCATAGGTAATGCACATGCGCAATGTATATTTATGGGTTGTCCCATATAAAACGAACCATTATACGAGTACTTTTGGAAAAACTATAAGAACAAGTTAAGTGCAAAAGTTGTTTAGAGATTTTTTTTTACTTTAATGACTTACTAAGTAAAAAGGGATCTAAGATACAACCAAATAAATTTTAAATTTATACCGAAATTTTTCAAACGATTTGTAATAATATTTTTGAATTTGTTTAAAGATAATAAGAAACATATATCAAAACCTAGCATGAAAAGATCATAAAATTTAAAAAATGTATAAAAATAGGGTAGAGTATAATATTCTTATGCTGTTTTAGAAAGACCATAAAATACCTGAAACTCTTAGTTCTGCAACTTCCCTTAGTCCAAGGATTAGTATATTTTGTCCTTTTAGTTATGTGGGCAGAAGCTGAGGTAAGGACCAAGATTTTTTAAATATATATATATATATATATATATATATATATATATATATATATATATAATATATATATTATATATATATATATATATATATATATATATATATATATATATATATATATATATATATATATATATATATATATATATATATATGATAGAACCATACTTATGTTCATAGTTTTTATATAAAAACCGCGCCAACTGCATGGCAACTTTATTATACAGGCAGTTGCCTAAGTAATCTAAAATATTGATTTAAGTGTTCTTATGAAAAAAGTTCATATTACCCTATGTCGAAAAATGTCTCCTGTCCAAAATATATGGTGTTTTATTTTTCGGTTTGTTGTAATAACCGGGAAATCGAAATGTTATCTTTTTTTCAATCTTATAATGTTTACAGGGTTTATTATTTATTATGGTTATACAATGCTACTGATTATTCTTGAAACAAGTTATGTGTTTGTGTATATTTTCAAATAAATTTATTTTTCATACATTTAATAACATATTTATTTTTGTCCTAAACAAAGCTGCAACTAAAAAAATACAAACAGACATCTTATGTTAGGTAATAAACAAGGGTTACAAATAAGATCAACAAATTAAAAAACATCAGTGGCGTGCTTATATTTTAAAAAATAATATTGTATTCTAAAATATTTAGGATTACCTGGAAATACCTTGTATAGATTGTAACAAAAAATTGTTCCTTAGTATTTTTTTTAATATGCAGTTTTGCTCTACGAATATTCGTTTCTAGGTTAGAGGCTGTTAAAAAAATTACAAAAAAATGTAGTAGTACGATAACTTTTAAGCGCTAAAAGAAAATAAAACGAAATTCAAGCCAGAGCTTCATTCGATAGTTCTAGCAACAGTAAAAAAATTACTTCGTGGCGTGCATATATATTCTACTGTAGAATTAGAAAAATATGATACGACCACTCGTATGTTTTTTATTATTTTTATTTCAAATTTAATTATATGTTTTAAATAAAATTTACCCCTTGAGTTTTCTTTCTATCTCCTGTCATTTTCCTCTAATAACCTTTTACAAATATTAATTTTTTTATTGTTTACACAGAAAAAGTAGTAGTAGAAACATAAACAAAAATGTAAAAACACAGACTGTATTGGATTTGTTTTGATTTATTTTAAAAAACTTGTCACATGGACATTTAAAAAACTCTTAAGATGACAAAAAAAATTACCAGTGGTGTACTACATTTTTTAAAACAGGCTAAAATTTTGTTCTGTTACTTTCTAGCGTTCGATAGTAATTATACTAAATCGATCTTTTTATAAGTTTTTAAAAACCCTGTGATTCAGAAACGAGTATTCGTAGAACAATACTATCTGTACGTATAAAAAAATACGAAGGAATTAACTACTTAATTTATTCCCGACCCTAATGTTATACCCTGTACAATAATTTTAATGTACGTTGTTTAGTAAATTTTCCTAATTATCCTTTTTTCAGTAAAAATGTGTATGTAAAAATTTAAAATCAAATAATTTTTTAGAGCTTATACCAAATAAACTACTTGTACCTGCAGCCGGTTATAATAATTTCCATGATTTTTGGCATCTGGGGTATCTTAATGGCTATCAACCTTTTAAAGGATACCCTAAATCGACAGTTCCTACTTCTAGAGAAGTTTTTCGTTCTCCAAATGGTAGTAGTGTTAGCAAAAGTACAAGGTGTGATAACTAGAGTTTTAGTATGGTTTGACGTTTTGCCTTGTAATCCACCCATAACGCCACAGGTTTATGCCACATGTAAGTATTTAGAATTGTTTGAAAGTAATATTTGATAACTTTCTGCCATATGAAACATCTTTTTTTGTACTAATAGTATAATTCTTTAATTTAAGAACCTTAATAATATTTCGCGTTCAGTAAGACGTTTTTTTTTCATAGGTACAATTTCAGTATGACGGTATTGTTGCAGAAACACATCTTGCAACCTGGAAGCTATTTTTTCTAAATCCACAAGTGCGCAAACATTCCTTTTAAATTTTTATAAAATAATAAAAATCTAAATTTAAACAGTAAATTTCCCTTTAAGTCGTGACAACACCGCCTTACTTAATTCAAATCATTTTTAAAAATTTCTTTACCAATCGAAAAACAACGAAACAAAGGAAGCCGCCCGTCGCTATGCAACGCTAATTCATCGACATGCTTCGTGAGCTTGTCATTACGTAGCGAGTAGACGCATCCAACCAGCGCTCTGGCCAGTGGAGGTCGCGGGGAGGGATATGAGCGTCAAGATACGTCGACCAGCGTGCGCCAGAAGATTCAAGGCAGTAAGACCTCTCGTTTCAAAAAAAGAGTGTCAGAAAGTTGTTCTTTTATTTCGGGTGAATTACTAAATATTCTACTCAATTCCAGTAAGACTTTGAGTTTTGTCTGTAAATCATGGTCTAAAAGTTGTTCTTGTATTTCGGGCGCTTTACCGAAATATTCTATTAAATTCCAGTAAGGCTTTGAGTTTTGTCTGTAAATCATGGTCTGAAAGTTGTTCTTGTATTTCGGGCGAATTTGCTGAAATATTTCATTAAATAACTCGATGAGAAAACAGATTTTCATGGTAGTATGAATTACTGCCTTTTTTTCTGTAACTAAATTATTCGATAAAAATATCAGATTCTCATGGAAGTAGGAATTACTGCCTTCTTTTTTTCTGTAACCAAATAAAGTTATAAGTTGTTCAAGTATTTCTCTGTCAAATTTAATTTGACATGTACGCAAGGTTCAAAAGTAAAGTTAAGATATTAAAAGAAAGAGACAGGACTGGCCTTCAAGTAAAAGTGTTGTAAGAAATTTAGTAATCGTCAATACACAAAGCATTCAAACCTTAATTCGCACCTACTAGGTTTCATTTTAATTTAGCCGGTAACAGAGTATGTCGGCAACTACTTATTCCTAGTATGTATATTCCTTGAAAAAAATCCTTTGTCTCTTTCTCTGACCGCTAGTACCCTACTTTTTCAGTTATAAAACAATTAA
>JAHBCN010007111.1:0-32500 GCA_019359885.1 Listronotus oregonensis | reverse complement strand
GAGAAAGGAAGGAGGAAAAAGTGGCTGATCTACTAAAGGGAAAACTTAATTTGAAATTATAAAATCAAACAACAGTGGTGACAACGACGTCATTGTCGTACCAGATCAAGAAGTGCGGGAAGTTTAACATAACATATTTGGATCAAACCATCCAAACGTGCCTTTGCTCAGACAAAATAATGCTCATATAAATAATGGCAATGTAAACCTACAAAAAAGGATGTTTACCTCGGTAGTAACAACTTCCAAGTTAGTATAGAGCCATAAATGAAGCACAAATAGCAGTAAAACGCTTACTCATTATAATGTATTGGCTACCACGGAAACGTGGCTCACCCATAATTTTTGTGATTCTGAGCTTGGCTGTGATGGCTTCCATATTTGCGTGATGATCGAGACAGTGGTGTTACTAGTAAAAAAAGAGGAGGAAGTGTACTTTGGGCAATATTAAAAAAGTTTAAGGCAAGGAAACTTAATGTACCTAGAGACAATAAAAATGTGAAGAAGTTTGGGCTCTGGTAACTTGACCAAAACGGCAGTTTTTATATGTGGTGTATTTCTCGCCCAATTCTATCATAGAAGAGTATCAGTGCCAAGTAGCTCAGACGAAAGAAAGAAGTAAGTAGTTTTTTTTAACCCTCCGCCATTAAATGACCCCCTCCGCCGCCAACCCTTTTTCCAAGGAACGGAAGTTGTTTAATTCAATACTGAGCACCTTTCTTAGCCTAATACAAGTTCTTCTTCTTCTTCTTCCCTGGGAGCCGACTTAATTAACTACCGGAGGCAGCGCAGCTTCATGGGCTTTTTGTGCCTAATCTCCCATTGTCTTTTATATCAATCCTCCCATTAGTCTTGTTCCTTCAGGTTACTTCAAGTACCTGCTTTTTGCCCGAAATTTGCGTTTCGTGATTTTACCTCCTTTACTGTATTAATTGCGCTGTTAGTAAAATTATTATCCTAATACCGAAAATATTTGAATGTCTTGTTAACGATTATCTCGTGTTTTATTACTATTATTATTACTAAAATTTGAATCGGCTTGGGATTTGGCCAAAATTGACCTTCGGTCGGACATTACTAATTTCATAGTGATTAATTTTTATAAAACATAATATAAATTGTAGAATATAAAGATAGAAATATCTCCTAATGAAGAATTCTCGCAGATTTCACCAGAACAGTAAGTACACATAAGCAATCTACAAAGAACGTTTTTTTTTCTCATTAATTTAATGGAATAAAATTATTTAATATTTTTAAGATGAAGATAATAATTACCATATGAAGCTTGCAAGGCAGTTTATGTTACTTTTTGGTGTGGGCCGATGGAAGGGATGGTATAAAAAAACTCTTTACGGGGTATTTTTGGATAACTTTTTTTTTATTATGTTTTGTTTAACATTAGCGGAGTTGCTCAACCTATTCAAACTTGGTCTGATAACTATTTATTTACCGCATCCACTATGGGAATTGTTATAGAATATTTTAGCAATGCTTATAAGGTACGTTTAGTATTATTGTTTTGAATTTAGACAAATTTAGTATTTACCAGATGCAAGTAGGTCAACAACACTTGCTGCCCAAGGAGCAAAAAAGCAACTTTTTTGAATAAGGAAATTTGAAATAGGGCTTTTAAGAGTTGTCAGACGTGGCTCTAGGAAGAATAAGCAGAACGGATCAAGACCAGTCCTGGATTTGTCAATAGGCCATATAGGCCGCGGCCTAGGGGCGGCAGCGTTCTAGGGGCAGCAGCGTTCTAGGGGCGGCAGATTTTAGAGGAAGCTCACTTAATTTCAAAAAATAAAAGTCAAACAAGTTCACCAGTCACTGGTGAAATATTTTACCATGATTTAGAGAAAGATTTGGTTCAAGAATGTTAGCATTTTCACAGTCACATTTCCTCTAATAAAACTGCAAAATGTGCAGTAAAGCCTAGATCAAACTTACTACTCAGTCTCTCAATGTTTTTGAGGAATCAATCTTTATCTAATGTTTACCATAACTTAAAAAAAATATATTTTTGTTACTTTAATGCCCTTTCTTAATAACTAATTTATTCTTTTAATTAACTTTAGTTCCGTTCTTACTACAAATGGAAAATTATTATTTTAGAAAGGTACATCGGGTGGCGGAAATAAAGTGGCCTACACTCGTAAAAAATATAAATCCGGTACTGGTCAAGACTAAATTACGCCGCAGCTGCGCACGTTGCTCTTTACATATCTAAAACTTTTAACCAACAAGATGCGCTCCTTAACGCACTGCCTTCCTACGGTCTTTCTGCTAAACATTGTTCTTGGCTCTCCAGTTTCCTTTTTGATAGACATATGTATATCAGTTATTGTAGATGGTCACTTTTTCAGCTTTTACCAAGTTAATTCTGGGCAGAGCTGTCGGTAATTGAATTAAAATAATTTCAAAATCGTATTTAATTAGTTTTCAATAATTGGATTACTTTAATTCAATTACTGTTCGGAAAATATAATTGTATTTAAATTATTAATTAATAGGATAATGTATTCGTGGTCGGTAAATGATTTTCATGAATCCCAAGTAATTCATTTGCTTATAAAGTAATTCGATTGCTTATAAAGTCATTTAATATTGAACTTGCCGAAAAAGCAGTTTGAATAGTGTGACGTGCGCGTATGATGCATATTAGTATAAATATTTTACTTGTTTAGTATATCATGTTTCATATATGTGGTAATTTAAATAGAGTAATTGCTAAAATATTCAATTACTTTTAATTTTAATTGATAATTGAATTACTTTTAACAAACATGCTAGTAATTGGTAATTGTAATTGAATTCTTTTTTTAAAAATAGTTGGGGGCAGCTCTGATTCCTGGAGTGCTCCAAGCTTAGTCCTGGCACCAACTCTATTTTCTTTCCCCATCAACAATCTTCTCTTTCCCTGATTAATCCCATCCACATTTTTGCACGATAGTAGCCTACACTTTAATATTGGTTTTACAAGCAGGGCTTTAAGTCTGATCTGGGTTTTCATGGCCTCTGTTCGAAGAGTTAGTTGTGGTTAGAAGTACAATGTCTTTCCTAGCAGCTCCAAATAGAGCAAAATGAAGTGTCACTTGCCTGTATCCTTTTACAGTCCGTCTGGAGAAACGGCAAAATTACTACTTTATTTGCTTCTTTATCCCCCATTAGAATTGAGACTGTGAAACCTACTATCTGCAGAGATTTTTTGTTCGACCCCAAATTTCGTATCTTCTGTTCCATGTTAATGAACGACCTCTATATCACTTAAAACAGGGGTCTACAAACTACGGCCCGCGGACAGATTTTGTCCGGCCCGCGGAGGGTTAGCATACTTGAAAACTCCTTTTAGAGAACAAATAATTTTTATAGCAAATTAAATTTAGTTTACTGAAGTATTCTAATTTTATGTTGAATAATTATTAATATGACATCTCCATTGATATGGTCATGGGCTAACTCCGCTAACTCATAACATTCTTGTAGGCTTATTGTTATTGTTTTTGTGATAAGTTGGATAAAGAAACACAGAATTGTAATGAGTAAAGACATGTATAATATGCAGAAAATTTAACTTCAGTATATAATAACTAACAAATTATTGAAATGAATCAAAATAACATTTTATACATTTTAAATAATCACATAACTTATAACAAACATAATGACATATGAAATACTAATGAGATTTATGTAATTGAGATTTTCCACTGACAATAGTTTGTAGTTGTGGACTAATTTTACTTGTACCAATTATTAAAAGAGATTTAAGATGCTCATCAGTTAATTTCGATCTGTAAACATTTTTGTGTACTTCATTTTGGAGAAGGTTTTCTCAAAAATAAGTAGTACCAAAAACAGAAAACAGACCACGAGCAAATTTATGCAAATTATCAAATTGTGTCAGTGGGGAAAACTCTTATAAAATTCCAACAAAGATGAGTTTTGATATTTGTTCTTAATTATATCACTGCATTGTAGATCAATCATTTCCATTTGAAGTTCCGGGGCTAGGGTTTCAATGTCAGTATTAGGGAAATTTTGAAAAAACTTAGTTTGATTCGCAATGGCATCAAAGTCCGAGAAACGAGTAATTTATCTTCAAAGCACTCAAAGTTTTGTTTTCAAAATCGATAGGAAACTCAGTCTCAGTAGTGTGGCTGAATATTTCACATGTTTTAAAATGTGAAAACATTTACTTCGTAAAATTGTGGGTTGAAAAAGTCTCAATTTCTTCCGGAATGATTTGATATTAGTGTATAAATCAGGAACTTACTGGATTAATCAGTATGGCCCTAAGGCTGGAAAGTTTGGAGACCCCTGACTTAAAACATCCATGGTAGGTTAGTACTTAGGTTTGCAGATTAGCTCAAGATAAAGAAAATATGTATGTATTTTATATGTCTACGTGCATTATTTTCGGATGAAAAAATGTGTTACTCTTTCTCTGTTTCTAACTGTATAAAAAGTCATTTAGGTGGAAACCATTTTATTATTAAAAACATGCACAAGTAAATGTTGTTATATTTGTAACTAATAATAACTCATCGAAAATTGGTGTAAAAATATATGACACCGATAAAAATTTAAAAAATTACGATGATTACATCAAAAATTAATGGGTAAAAATTAAAAAAACTTTATTTTTTTAAGATTCTAATATATAAATCAAAAACATTTACAACTTTAATTAACGAAGTAGTAGAAAAAGAAAAGCAAATTCTTCGTAGTGGCAATCCAGAATTCATTAAAATTTACCGAGAAAATGCATCCTATACAAGAAAAATTATTTTGTTTTATGTGGGCATGGGAACTTTAGGAATTATTTTATATTTTGTTACACCTTTAGTAAGCAACATCGTTTACCCGCTGGGTTATAATAGCGAAACCGGCATTAAAGAACACCATTTTCTCCTGTATAGTGGTTTCCATTTGAACCAAATAAACATTACTGCGCTGCATATATTATACAATTAATAGCACTTTGGTAAGTAAATTAACTTTTTTAAAAAAATATTTATATATAGACCGAGATCCCGTGGGCTTTTTTTGATAATTTATAACAAGCTATAATTTTGTGAGTGGCTTCGTTTCGACGAGTCCCCCAAATTCTGACTGCAGTAACATTGGACCATGATAGGACTGCTTCCAAGGATCCTCCAAACATGTCGATTTTCCAGATGTTGCAAAGTTTATACCTTACAGGTTGATTCTAACATATTTTGTTATGATTTTTATGAAAAGAAAGAAAAAGTATTTGTCCTACAAAAATTATGATAGGTATACCGAGTCCTCCACGTCAAACATGCCGAAAAAACATATAGGTATAACGTCATTACTAACAAGCTAATTTTTTGAATATCGTTTAAAAAATATGTTTTTAAATGATTCACGGTATTGTCCTACAAACAGGTCAATAGGATTTTGTAGTCCTATAGCTTAAATATTTGTCGCGTGAACTTACTTTACTTTACTTTTTCGAATCTAGGTCCAAAAATTTACAATTTTTCTGCCCAGTATCGGGCTGCGTCCAGGGCTTTAGTATTAGCAAGCCATAAATCATCAAGGAAACACCTTGATGGACAGTGCATACATTCTTAGGTGGTCGGTGGTCTGTACTTGTCCACATTCACAAAAAACCTCGTCAGCATCTCTCATTCCCCACTTTGCTAAATTATATCTAACGGGCAACATAGGTTTATCCCTCGGGGCGGTTCCTGTCGGAGTGGGAAACTCGCCGGTGGTTCTATGCTTGTGTTGCGCATAAATATCTTTCTAGATTTTAAGCGGCTGGTTTCATGCGGTTCCTCAAAATTGAAAGGGAGGTGGCTCTCATCAAAAGTTTGTTTAAATCTTTCTATATGTAGCATGGTATAGTAAGGGTACAAGGGTAGGTTTCATGCAGCCAGTCACAATTCGGCATATCTTGTTTAGTGAGGTTGAGACCTGTTTTGCATGTTTAGACCTGCTTCACACTGGACAAGCGTATTCTGCTGTCGAAAACCACAAGGCTTCCGCTGTAGTCCTCAGGACACTTGGGTTCGCACCCCATTTACTTCCTGCGAGTTTCTTTAGGATGTTATTTGGGATAGTGACTTTGTTTCTGGTATTTTTGCAGTGGTCTCTATATGTTAATGACCTGTCGAGGACGACACCCAGGTATTTTGCTTTTTCGGTGTGTTCCAAATTCTGTCCCTCCCAGGATACATTAAGTTTTCTATGTTCTAAGTGCGTGTTCAGGTGGAAGGCCTGCGAGTTTTAGCAGGATTCGGTTTGAGGGAGTTTTCCTTGTAATATTTGCCCATTATGCTCAACGCTTCCTCAAGTTTTCTCTCGATCTCTTCAAAGCTTTTACCCTTTATCTCGATAGCCAGGTCGTTAGCGTAGGCAAAGTGTTTAGCTTGAGGGTGTAGACATTAAAGAGCAATGGAGCTAGGACACTCCCTTGAGGTAAACCATTTTTCTGCGACGTTCACCACCTACTCTTTTTCCCGTCCAGCATCACATAAAACCTTCTGTTAGATAAAAGCGACTCAAAAATCTTTGTCAGTTTATAGTCCATCAGGGTGCTGTACAATTTAGATAGCAAGGTTTTGTAGTTTATGGTATCATATGCAGCTGTGAGATCAACCACCGCTACCCTCGTCGCGTGATATTTTCCCATTGTGAGGCGCAATATCAACTTTACTATAAAAATTAAATTCAAATGTTCTGTTTTCTTAATTTTTATTTATTGTAAAACATAAAAAAACAGTTAATAAAATTTTGCATTAGGGGTTTATTTACGTTGGCCGATTAGTGCCTCTTTTTTGGATAGTTCTGGTTAGTACTAACCAGAGTTAACTAAAACTAGTTTTTAGTTCTAGTTCTGCTAATTTTGTTTAGTAGTAAGCAGAACTAACTAGTTACTACTCAGTGAGGGCTCTAGGATTTTCATTTTTTTGTATTTAAAATAAGAGCGACATGGGACTCACAATCAATACATACCAGATGATATTCGCCTTAAGAGAAACACTTTGCTAAAAAAAATCATTTTGGAATTTACGAAAAAAAGTTGACTTTTTGGGTGCCCATTCCTGGGGAAAAATTGAAGTTTCGAAAGCAAATTCCCTATTTGTTTTTTTCTTCGTAAATTTGATTTTTATCGTCAAATCCCAAATGTCGCAAAACTAGCATTGTTGTTCTAAAAACCATAGCCAGTTGAAATTTTTTCACTTAATGATTTTCTTATGCAAATATTTTAAATTTCTCCAATTTAAAATAAATGCCGTTTTTCCACCAGAACTAACCACAAGCAAAGTTAAGATGGTGTTGCTAGACTGCAAATTGAAACAAACAACATCGACCCGAAGACGCCAAGGAACAGGAGATGTTGTCCCTCCTACTCATGACAAAATCTACGGAATTCAGACGCATCCATATTTATCACCTGCAGGCGAACTCTGTAATTTAATAAAGATAGATGTAGACAAGTAATAAGTTAGAAAAATTTTTCTATCATCACTAATCACTTTAACCACCACTAATTGGTACTCTACATCATTTTCTCTAAGTGGCTCGTTAAATTTCGGTACCCCTAACGAAAATATAGTATATTATTCAACATGAAAACATAGGTTGCTTTGTGGAAAAATGCACAATTTATGAAAAGATTTTCCGATAGTAGCAGATTTTTTTTTATTATCAAAACCTTGAAGCCTTGCTCTTTTTAACGTTTTAACTTTTTGTTTATCTTGATAGCTCCTTTTTTAGAGGAGATATAAACATTTACACCGGGACATATTTACATTTAGTCTTATGTAATAAATAGAGGTAATGCGATACTTTTTTGGTGCAATGTAGTTATAGGGCTCCAAATAGTTTTTGGAAATTTTATTAAGAAATGTAAAATTTGGTATGGAAATATACACGCAAATTAAAAGTACATTTTTAAGGAAAATCCAAAAAGGTGTTCAGATTATTTTCTAAAATAGAAACTTGGTTGAAAACTCCTATAATATTTTAAAGAAATGTGAGGAAATTTTGGAGAAGAATAAAAAACACAAAAAAATTAAATGCTTTATTTTAAAGTGCAATGTCCAAATATATTTGAAAATATGTACACAAATTTTCAGTTAAAATACATTTAAAACACTGATGGGGTTTAAGACAAGATTTTTTTGTTTCCCCAAAGTTGTGCTCTTCTACAGAATGCTTACAAATATAATCTTCATACCACAGACTTTTTATAATTTAATTTATTTATTTAAAGATAAACTTTACAATACTCTAGGTAATTATATGTATTACAAATTATAAAAATATTACTGAAAAAATAAACACATAAGTTAAGAAAGATCACTTCAAAAATTGAAAATGGAATGAAAACATAAGTAAAGCAATGATAGAGATAAACTTATGTACATTTTCATGGGATAGAAAGAGAACAAATCGTAGCAAGAGCTTGGCAGATCTTTGTATTTCTATACTCCGAACTAGCCATTCGGAAATCCGATTATAGTCAAGAAAACTTACGGAGTCGGGTTTAAAGAAATTTTCTAATATAGACAGGAAATTTCTTCTCTGTGCAAGGGCGTCGATAAGGGGGAGGGTAATGGGGGTAATTACCCTCCCCAAAACCCTACCTACCACGTCGTCGGCTAATATATTCTCCCGAAGTCGAATGTGCAAACATTATAAATGTACATATTAGCATCAATAAAACTTTGACCATAATTTTGACTAAATAACAGCAGGATTATTTTCCACCAAATAACAGTTTATGTAACATATTTTGTCAGGTTTGTGTTCAGAGTTGTTTTTTCCGATACTAAAATTACCCCTCCCAGAAAAAAATATTATCGACGCCCTTGTCTCTGTGGTGTTATAGAGTTCGCCTGCTGTTGTCTAACGCAGAAGAGAATGTCCACCCCTATATAAGCAAATCGTTGGAACATTGTCTTCCGTGATTCGACATACATTTTTCTAAGGTTGCGTCGTGCCATAGAAGCAAGCAAGTAAATAACGTATTCTGGCTCCTTAAAAGCCAGTCTACTGTGTGCATATTTGAATATTTGGGACTTTGAAACATATAACCAGTAACTGCTTTTTCTTATGGCCGTTTGTGCTAAAATAGGGTTTTATTCCGAGATTATTGGAGCAACTAATAATTTCAGATGTCTATAAGCTTCAATGTTATGAACTTTTATACAGAGTATCCGATAATAGACTACCCATTTTAATTGCTCAGTAAACTTGTTAAAACTTAATAAAACTAACATTTTATTACACTTAATTACAATTCACTCTTTGGGACATACTATAACATACGACTTATCCAAACTTTTAAAAATTGCTTCTTTTAAGTAAGTGCCAATAACTTCACTGCACTTTTTAAGATTTGACAAGAAATGATTCATGACACGATGAAGGAAAATCTGTTCACCGGACCTCTTCAGGAATTCGGACTTTAAAATCTTGGATGTTTTCTGGACGGGTTGCAAAAACCTTTGACGTTAAATAGCTCCACAGAAAAAAAAACTGGTGCAGTTAAGTCCGGGGACCTTAAAAGCCAATTTAAATCCCAAATAGTAAAATGAGTCGGCCATTAAACACTCCTCGCAGAACTCTTTTAGAGTTTTTAGCGGTATGTACTGTCGCTTCATCTTCTTCTATGAAGTTACTCTTTATGTTTTCACGCAAAAAACTCGTTGTTAAACTGAATAATCCATGAGAAATAAAACTAAACATTAAATCATGTGTTCAAAAAGATGATACTTTATTAAAAAAATGACCTTTTACGAAAATCAATTTTTTCTAGTTTTCTAACAGGTGCCCACTCGATTAAAAATATGTTGATTCAAATCCCAAAGACCATAGACGATAATAATATAAAAAAAAACGTACTGACTTATCTCATATAGAATTTATTTCAATACCAAAATAGGTAGTCTATTATGGGGAACCCTGTAAATAAATAAGTATTGTGCCTTCTTGATCTTTTCCTCTAAAACATACTCTGGCTTTTTAACAATTTAAATTTATGTTATGCTTCCGTTTTAAATAGCTAATGTAATATTAATACAAAGAAATATTTTTGTAGCTATGGAGCTGGATATATTGTTCATTGCGGAGCATTTTATATAAGCCTGCTAACTTTTGTGACGACCCAACTTAAAATTATTCAACAAATTTTCGTAAATTTTAACAAATATTCACAAAGATTTATGCATCAGTATAGATTAACGAAAGAACAGGCCGATCATGTACTGATAAAAAATTAGTCGAGGAGCATCTGTTTATTTTGGAGTAAGTATATTTTATATTAAACCGACATAAAGTTTTTTTTTTAATATTAGGGGAGTTAACATAAATAAAACACATACATTAATACTTAAACGGTCCTTTTTATCATTACTTATTTGACTATGACTGCACACAAGGCAGGCGCCATTACTAATAATAATGAGTAAAAAAGCTTTATTAATGCGGCATGCCACGGTCATGTCTAAAGGCAAATACAAAGTAGAGGGTGGCCAACTAAGAATGTGAGGTACTGTATCTAGAAATACATGCATCGTAGAGGCTTGCGGAAAAAAGTTATTGCTAAAAAGATCAAGAGAAAAACCTGGAAAATATTTTCAAGTTTCCGAAATGGCGTAACTGCAATCTTGAATCTAAAAAGTAATGTTTCTGTGAATTGCGCTATATTAACCTAACAATAAATATCTGATCTTTAAAGTCAAGGATAATCTGAACCTTTTTTGTTCGACAATTTTTGCTATATCTCTAAAAATAAAGTGGTGGGGGGTATTCAAAGGTTTCCGTAAAAAACACTCTGTATCTTTAAAACGGCTTAGCCGATTTTAACAAACTTGGGCTAGATGAAAAGAGCTATTTTTAGGCTAGAAATGTTATAATATTTGAAGTTTTCTAGTTTTACATGTCGCCGCTAGAGGACTTTTTTCGAAATTCCGACAAAAATGGTAGCGAAATAATGCCTAAACAAGCTCGCGAAACCGCATCTCCATATCTTGTTTCTAACCTAAAATTTAGGACAAAGAAAATTTTATACGTCAATATCTCAAAAACAATAAAAGCTACAAGAAATTTTATATGGCATAAATAATGTATTTTCACAAAACCTTTAATTAAGGTTATATAATCTTTTAGTCTAAATGCAGTACTTTACGAATTATAATCAGAAAATCGAATTCCAGGGGTATACCTTGAAAAAGTCCTGAAAATTGGATTTCTTGATTATAACTCGTAAAGTATTGCATTCAGACGAAAAGATTATACAACCTTAATTAAAGGTTTTGTAAAAATACATAATTTATGTCATATAAAATTTTTTGTAGCTTTTATAGTTTTTGAGATATTGACGTATAAAATTTTCTTTGGCCTAAATTTTAGGTTAGGAACAATATATCGAGAGGCGGTTTTCGCGAGCTTGTTTAGGCATCATTTAGCTACTTTTTCGTAAAGAAAAAATTATACCAACGTATTTAATTTTTTTGAGAGAATTAACCATTTCTGTAGGAATATCCAAAAGAGCCCTCTATGGGCGACATGTGAAACTAACAAAACTTTAAAGATTATAACATTTACAGCACACGAATAGCTCTTTTCAACTAGTCCAAGTTTGTTAAAATCGGCTTAGCCGTTTCGAAGATACAGGGTGTTTTTTACGGAAACTTTTGAATACCCTCCAGCACTTGTTAAACATTGGCCCCTCAGAAAGGGACAGGTATAGAAATCTTCGTTCACAGCGCCTAGCCCCAGAAGAAGGACTCCATCGTTTGGCTGAGTTTCTCCTTGATCCCCGAAGGTAAAAGCTGTTGATACGGCACCTTCAACCGCCTTTCCGGAAAAAACTATATAGTGTTTTTATCGCGAGTACTTCACTGATCGGAGGTCAAACAGGAACTGGGTGGCCAACTTGATTAGACCAAAGATCTACTGTTCACTGACGACACCTTATGCGATCTACCAATTACATACTTCTTGAAATATTAAATGAAACAGCACAGTTCAGTACAGTCTGTTCTACGTATTTATATTTTTTGCCTTGCCACAATCGATTGGACTAATAGTCGCAATCCCTGGTCTAGAGACCCTAAGTAAGGAGCATAAAATGGGCACTCCGTGTTGCCCTATTGAAAACTGCACGGGAGGGCTATTTCTTTCAAAATGCCTGGAAAACGAGGGAGATAGAGAGGGGAAAAGGTCTTAAAAACACATTTTGCTATTTTCTAGATATGGGAACAGTATTACAAAGCAGGATTTGATTTGGCCTACTAATAAAGTGTGCAGGTTTGATGTGGAAAAAAGCGAACAGATAACTCCCAAAAACACTGTAAAAATTTGGATTGCAAATTTACAATATTTCCATGTTAACCTTCTAATTTTAAGGTTGCAAATAGATTCGAATAAATAATTTGGGTAGAAGGTGAAGTAGATGTTTTTTTAAACGTTAAACCATTTTTAAAAATACCTTCAAATTTATTTTTATTGATAACAACTAAGATATGTAACACCCATGTACCCTTGTTTTTTAAGGGTATGACTTCAATTACCCTTTAAAATAATACTAATAATGTTATTATGTTTTAGTTTTGTCAAGAGAATTAACGACTCTATAAAGCTTTTTACGTTAATAAATTTTTTAATCTCATCGTTCCAACTCTCACTGGTTGTTTATCAAGTTTTTGAAGTAAGTGTAAGTAGATTATAATAATATGCAATTTTTTATCTTTTGTTTATGACTTTTTAGGTTCCGCTTCTAAAAAGACCATCAATTTTTCGTATTTTACTACACTTTGTGCGCAGTTATTCTTTGTTTATTATTTTGCCCATGAAATCAGTACGCAGGTAAGAACTTAAATAATTTAAATTTTAAAATTGAAATGGTGATGGGCTTGCCTGTTAATGTAATCCTGTCCCAGAGATTTTTGCGTAGATTATAATTATTATTATAGTTGTTTATTTCTATCGCTTCTTATATTGGAACCCTCACCGCTGTGTTCGCAAGTCGATGTCGTGGTTGGGCCCAGTAGGATTTTTTGTAACATGCGCTGGAGTCACTGACCTCAATAGCTGGAGTTGCCGGCTATCGGCAACCTCCAGTTGCTAGCGTATGGAACGGGATCCGACGAACACAAGGCTTAACTCAAGGTGTTAACATACCGTGCTGATGAGTGAATGTCCTGTGCCTAAAGGCCCTCACAGACTACGGTTATTTTCATCCATTCGTATCGCCGCGTTACAGAACGGCGTGTAAAATATGCCAAAAACTGATGTCTGTGGGGCAAAACCGTCGTGCCGTATCGTCAAAAAATTTCTGCCGGCGCTTGATTTTTGGAACGACGGTTCGACTTGTGGCATTCCTACTGATAGATTGTAGGGATTTTATTTAAAATTGACGGATTTTTTTTGCATAAGTGAAGCCAAGGGAACAGCAGCACATGTTCATACTTGTTATTTTTATTTAAAATGCTTTCTCTTCATGACGTAACCGTAGAACGCACAAAAAAACGGTCCAAATTACCTGTAATGTGTGGGCAAAATAGTTCGACGATTCAACACGCCGTTCTGTATCGCCGCGATACGAATGGAAGAAAATAACCGTAGTCTGTGGGGGCCTTTAAACAGGTGTCTCCAACGGTGTCTCTGAGATACAGTGCGACCTCTCGGAGTATCTAGCCTTACTGCGGTTATGCGGGACTCTGCAGTGGTGGACTATTACTTCCCTAGTTCCAAACAGAAAGCGGACAGAAACGCTTTCATAGGAAAAAAGTGACAAAGGTGAAAGGGATAAATCCGTTTAGAAAGGCGCCACCCAAGGTTACAAGCAGACAAAGGTGCGCCGACCGAAACGGGTGAATCCGCGCCTGTTTCACGGGGAAGCGCTAATCCATTCCGAACAAGCAGGTGCCTAGGAAGGGATCCCGAATCCAAACCAAAAAAAAAAAGAAAAACAACAAATTTTAAACACAATCAAAACTAAGTTTAACGAAAAATAACGGGATAAAGCGCGTACGCAGGCCAGCTAATACTAAGAAAAGAGTTTTCTTTAATTAGGTAGTTTTATCAGTTGTTTACTGATAATGACTAAGTGATTTATGGCTTATTTACCTTTAAATTTTTAAGGATAGGATAAATTCTGAACGACCCTGTATATAAAATCAGTTATGATAACCAACCGTTTTTAATATTCCTTTTAGAGTGAAAATATTGCTGCAAGTATTTTTGAAAGTGACTGGCATACCTATCCATTGCCATTGCAGAAAATGATGCAAATGGTTTGTTTAAGGGCACAAAAACCATTAGTTCTGACAATTGGACCAATCGCAGACGTAAACGTGACTTCTTTGTTTCCAGTAAGTAAAGGACGGTGACGCTTTCTCTTTAGAGAAGCATACGGATGCTATCCTTCTATTACATATGATGATAGCTTTATTTAGACGAAAGATGGTGCGCCAGGCTAAGTTTCGGCCTACCCCCAGGGTTAGCAACGGTACTATAATTATAGTAGACATACTATAATTATACTCCTATTTACCATCTACTATCATGCCTGTACCATAATCCTTAAATCTAATATAATTTTTATAAACCATAAGACCAAAAAAGGAACAAATTTTTCGTAATCAATTGATACTATACAGTACAGAGTAGAGTGCATTTCAATATAGAGCCCCCAGTGTACAACACATCAATTACTTTCGTTGACGCGTGTAAACATCTGCAAACTACTGAACACTGTACTGATTTGTTTTATTAAACGTAGCCATAACAATCATAATATTAACACATTAACGGCCGAGTGATGATAGCGTTGTTAAATTTAGCAGTGGACTTAGCAATTGTTAAAAGTTAACAACGGTTTAGAATGTTTAACAAAACGTCATTGTCAGTGTTATTCAATGATTTTAGTAGGCAACCTGTCAATATCTGACATTTTGTTAAACATTCTAAACCTTTGTCAACTTTTAACAATTGCTAAGTCCATTGCTAAATTTAACAAAGCGATTATCACTCGGCCGTATGTCTCTTCTACCTCCGTCTCCGGTTCCGATTCTGATAAACCAAGTTTATAAACTCCGACTCCGACTTCGGTTCCGATAAAATAACCTTCGTAACATCCCTACTACTGGACTATAACTACCTACTTAATAAAAAAAAGCCAAAAATAATTAATTATTTTTTTATTTTAAACACTGGGAAAATTCGGATATGTATATTCCAAGGCAGAAAATATATGGGCCTTGTTTATTACGCATAAAAAATATTGAAAAAATTAACTAAAAAATTTTAAAATTGAGAATTTTTATGATATATGTATGTAACAGCTGATTATTGAATTCTTTTCGAAAACCGCCAGAAATACATTTATGTATATATCACCAATTTAATTTTTCTAAAAACAATACTTTGGGACTTAGTTCTTTAACTTAAAAACACATGTAATAATAAAAAAGCAAAAAATCTAGGATTTTTTTGCTTTCTTGTTAATATTAAATTATGTAATACATGTGTTCGCCTAAAATGCATTTACAATAATATTATTTCTGGGTGAGCAGACAACCATCTTGAGAAACAGGAATTAAGCAGGATTTAAAATTTAAGAGAAAGATTATTTGAAATAAATACGCAAAATACATTACAAATTTTATTTTTAGATATTTAAAGCATTATATTCGTATTTATGTATTATGAGAAAATGAATATACACAAGAAAAAATATCCACATTTAAGAAACAATGACGACAAGAGTTATGAACACTACTATATTCACCTAATTTATATTTCAATGTAGCATGTTTTGGATATAAGAAATCAGCGAATTACAGCACAAAATGTAGCAAATAAACCACTATCGCATTAATAGACTTTTATTTAAAATTAATAAAAAAACAGATTTTTGTCTAAACGATGTCAAAGTCATGAACTTTGAAAGCAGTTATTTCTGAAAACCTTAACAACTGGAAACTTTTGTCATAATCGCTTATCAGTAGATTCATTTGCTAATAAAATAAACTAAGTTTTAATTGTTTTAGTCTATAAATACAAAAAAAAATAATTTTTCAATAATTTTTCTCCCAGTTAAAAATTAAAAAAACAATTGGCAACAGAGCTACCCAGAACCTTTGTGCGTAAAATCAGTTGTACATTGTGTTCACCGGTCCGGCCGCGATATTTTTGTTTGTTTTTAAATCGGGAAAAAATGCCGATGTGTACCAAAGAGTTACGAAAACGGAATTTGTGCGACCGAGAAATCTAATTCTTTAAGCAAAATAAAAAAGTGCTGTTTTAAAGCATATTAATTTGTGTTCTTAAAATGGATTGTGGTAAGTAGAATTATTTTTTTAATTATAAATTAAAACCAAACAATAATTGATTGTTTTTTAATTAAATTTAATTCCAAATTAAATATCAAAATAAATTGCAATGAGTAATTTTTATTATTTGTATGTAAATAAACATCCCCTTAAAAAGAGTGTAAATATGCAAAACCTCGCAAAAACGTTCGACTTGCTGCAATAAAACGGGCGCGGTGTTGCCAACTTTTTCAATCTTTGAAAGGCTATATTTCGAAAACAATTAACTTTTACCCACATGTTCTTGTTTTTTTCGACTTGTTTTGAGCTCCACTATCGCCATTAAAATCGTAAGCATCATACTTATTACACCCTGTATATATATTACCAATATGTATTAAAGCTGGTAATAAACACTGCGGACTTCAAAATCTTTACTTTGGGCATTGCAGGTATTTAAATATTGTTACTTTTTTTACTTTCTAATTTAAATCAAAAATTTCTCATATACATTAAATTAATGAATGTAAAATTCTTTTTAATGAAATGTATTGAAAAAAATGAGACGCTGTAATTTTATGCCGTATCTTTTTTTGTCTCAATTTATCGCTTTCGTAAGCATTCTTTCAGATTCTACGGAAACAAATACATTAGATGGCTGATACACATTTTTTTTTAAATATGAAGAAAGTCACAAATATCGCACTGTTCAGTTCTCATTGAATGGCTCAGTATTCCTAACCTTTTTACAGTCTTTTGAGGTAATTATCTAAATTATTTTATAACGCGTTTTACCAAATTTTAAATCATGCTTTTTACTAGTGTGCATAATCCTAATAATTATTTAGTAGAGAACACTATGTGTAAAAATGTTGGTAATGAGGGGTACTTAACTCGCCAAATATATTTGACCTAGTCATCACTATGCCTGAACATGCATTTTATGTGAGAATTTGTTAAGCCACATGCAAGATATCACAACTAAATCACATATTCTCTTGACTATGCTCTAGCTTAGTTAATAAACTGTCAAAAGTTGTAAACAATAACCTTCACGAATTCTGATGTATTTTTGCATTTATTTTTTAATTATGTTTTGTTTTTTAAAAATTATGGTATGGGGGGTGAAATATTTTATAAAAGAATTTTGTTTAGTTAGGTTTTGATATAAAGGCTGTAAAAGTTTTTATAAATAAAAAACTACAAGTCCTATGGAATGAAGTTAAATGGCAAAGTTGTAGGTAAAAGATCTACAACTTTTGTATTTCAACTTTTTTCACATAACCTCAAGGTGAGAAATTCAAATAACCAAGTTTTTGGTTTTTTATTTTTATCTTTTACAAAAAAAAAATCTACGAAATTTGGTAAAACTTACCTTTTTATATCCCAAACTCACTGTATTTTTTAATTTAAAATATTTATTTTTTAACCCTATTTTGATTAATATCAGTAGTGTAATAATACGTATGCCGAGACCCCCTCCACTTGACCTTGACTGACTGCGCATGCGCGTCATCCACTCTTTGTCTTGTGACCTTGAGCGTTACTGCGCATGCGTGCCTCCCACTCTTCGTCTATTGACCTTGATAATTAATGCGCATGCTTGCCCCTTCCACTCTTTTGCTCTTCGACCTTGAACTTTGTTAAGCAGGCGTGCCTTTCCCCTCTTCAACCTTGAACATGAATGCGCCTGCGAGCTTCTTTCGCTTTCGACCTTGATGTTTTTGTCCCACCCACTTGGCGTAGTGTTATAAAGGCGGTGCGTTGAGGTGACCGACCACATTTAATACCAAACTTTATGTTAGTTAATTTTAAAAAGGTTTAAATTTATTTTGTTACAATCAAGTTGTGTAAAATGTCCCAATACGAGTGTGAAAAGTGCAATGCTAGTTTGCTCGTTCTTACGGTTTATTGCGCCATAAAGCGGAATCTTGTCCCAGAAGATTTGATGATGATGTGGCTGGACCTAGTAAGCGATTCAATTTGGCGCACCTATACCACGTATGCTGGACTGTGATATCTGTAATTTAAGTATTCCACAAAATCAGATGATGGCCCACCAGAGAACATTGCAACATCGAATCAAATCTCGTGTTCCAGTATCACAGGGTGTGCAATTGGTGCAAAGTACGTTTAAAAGTAGAATCGCAACATACCATATAGTTAGCGACAGTGACCAAGTGGACTACACTGCATTTTTTGTGAATATTAAAGACCGAGTTTTGGGTGTTATAAGTGAGGTGTTAAGGTTAAGAAATGCAGTTAAAATAAATATGGTTGTTGTTGCACGTTATTTTCTACCATCTCAGGAAATATACAGTGATAAGTCCTTTAATACATGCAACGAAATAGTGACTGTAGGAAGCGACCTTGACGATGTTTACCAATCATTCGTAGAGACGATGAAAACTCAGTCTACGGAATTTCGGGAAAAAAGATTCAGGTATGTAAATTTAATAACAGGGTGTATTATATATTTTTATATTTATTGTTATATTTTTGTTGTCCAAAATATTTAAAAAATACAAAATATATTTATATGGTTTGCTTTTTGATTGCAGGGTGGGCTTTGGAAAAGATTTTGTACTTGGAGGTTAACATTAACAATTATTCACCTCTTGGCGGTTCCTCATATGTAAAGTTGCCTAAAAGTATAGAACAAAAACATGCAGTGGTCAATGTCGTAAATCAAGATGAATGCTGTTTCGCGTGGGCCATCACCTCAGCCCTATATCCTCCTACAGGTGCAACATCTCAGCTAGGTTCATATCCCCATTTCTCATTAGTGTTAAACATGACAGGTATGGATTATCCAGTAAAATTAAGTGATATTACAAAATTTGAAGGTCTAAATAATATTTCTGTTAATGTGTATGGTTTAGAGTCAAAATTTGAAGATAACAAATTAACCTATGAAGTTGTCGGTCCATTGCGATATGCAAAACAAAAACTGCAAACTCATGTTAATTTGCTATTATTAACTAAGGACTGCAATATTAAAGACGATGGGGCTGACAATAAACATAAATGCGATAGAAAATGTTCAACCAATCATTACTGTTGGATCAAGGACTTATCTCGTTTAGTATCGCATCAAATTTCAAGTAGTAAAAGTAGGTTTTATTTTTGCGATGGTTGTTTGGTCTATTTTAAAGCAGCGTCGTTAATATTGCATCAAACAAATGACTGTAAACATGTATATGCATTAACACCTCAAATGAAACAAAAGTAGATAAATTTGGAAGATGTGTACCGGAAAATATTTTAAAATTTGAGGGTATTGAAAAACAAATGCGGGTTCCGTTTGTTGTGTATGCGGATTTTGAGTCCGTATTAAAACCTATTTTAACTCAGGAACCTAATCCCGAAAATTCTTACACGATTAATAGCTGTAAACATGAGCCATACTCCTTTGCATATTTTATTAAATGTTCTTTTGATGAAACAATTTCAAAATTTGAGCTATATCGAGGTAATGACGCTGCCAAAGTATTTGTAGATCGCCTCGAAGCAGACCTAAGACATATGTATAATACCTATTTAAAAGATATTATGCCAATGAATCCTTTAACAACTGAGGAAAAAAATGAATATCGAAATGCTACTACATGTGGTATTTGCGAACAACCATTTTTGGATTCAGATATTAAAGTAAAAGATCACTGCCACATAACGGGTAAAAACGATTTGGTGCAGCACATTCCATCTGCAACTTAAATTACAAAATACCCAATTTTGTTCCCATTATATTTCATAACTTAAGTGGCTATGATAGCCACATGTTTATTAAAGAGTTATGTAGATATGGGGACAGAATTGACGTTATAGCTCAAAGTAAAGAAAAATATGTGTCATTCACAAAGAGTCTTTATATGCATGATTATTTTGATAACAAGACCGGATCCATAAAAAAAAGTATCTTAAAGTTAGATTTATAGATAGTTTTAAATTTTTATCTGCATCGTTGGAAAACTTGGGTAACGGTTTAAATATGGACGAGTTTAAGGAAACACGCAAAATGTTTAAAAAAGACGACCAGTTTAATTTAATGCGCCAAAAAGGTGTTTTTCCATATAGTTTCGTTGATTGTATGGAAAAAATGCAAACCCCAAATCTCCCAACGAAAGATCAATTTTATGATACTTTACGCGAAGAACATGTCAGCCATGAAAGTTATGAGAGAGCAAAAAAGGTATGGCATTTGTTTAAGTGTAAAAATTTAGGGGATTATTCGGATGTGTATTTAAAGTCAGACGTTTTGTTGTTATGTGATGTATTTGAGAAATTTCGCGACACTTGTTTAAAGATTTACAAATTGGATTCTGCGCATTACTATACCCTTCCAAGTTTATCTTTTGACTGTATGTTACGTATGACCAAGGTGGAGTTAGAGCTTTTAACAGATATTGATATGATTCATTTTTTTAAGAAAGGTATTCGCGGTGGAATAAGTCAGTGTACGGAAAGGAAGCATATTGCGAATAACTCATACTTGCCAAACTTTAATCCAACAGAACCGTCGTCATTTATCACATATCTAGATGCAACAAATCTTTACGGTCACAGTATGTCTCAATCTTTACCATTCGGCGGTTTTAGATGGCTTACGGAAAATGAAATAATAAATTTAAATATTTTGGGTGTTGACGATGACGGTCCATATGGATATGTTTTAGAAGTGGATGTGCATTACCCAAATGAATTGCATGATGCACATTCAGATCTGCCATTCCTAGTGGAAAACATGGTGCCACCAGTTGAGACGTCCAAAATTACCAAAATTAATTCCCAATTTAAATGACAAAAGGCGATATATTGTCCATTTTAGAACATTAAAACAAGCCATCCAGAACGGTCTTATGGTAATGAAAACGCATCGGATTTTGAAATTTAATCAGTCCAAGTGGTTAAAGACATACATTGATTTTAATACGGTATTGCGAAACTCGGCAACAACAAAGTTTGGTAGGGATTTGTTTAAATTATTTATAAACGCTGTTTTCGGAAAAACGATGGAGAATGTTGAAAACCGCAAAGATATAAAGTTAATTACTCAATGGGACAATTCCGTCGGTAAAGTGGGTGCAAGGGCATTAATTGCCCGTCCAAATTTTAATAGTTGCTCCATTTTTACCGAAGATTTTGTCGCAATTCATATGGGGAAAACAAAAATAATATACGATAAACCTATATATATAGGGTTTTCCATATTGGACATTTCGAAAACAGTTATTTATGGTTTTTTCTATGACTTTATAAAGAAAACGTTTGGTAGTAGCGCATCTTTACTATACACCGACACGGATTCTCTTATTCTTAAAGTGTTCACCGATGATTTTTATCGTGTAATGTCAGAACACCCGGATAAATTCGACACTTCCAATTATCCCGAGCAAAATACATTTAATATAATTAAAAGTGAATCGGTTCCGGGTAAAATGAAAGACGAATTTCCTGGTGATCCGATAGTTGGTTTTATGGTACCGGGGCCAAAGCATACTATATTAAGTCCGTAAGTAGTGAATTAAAAAAAGCAAAAGGAATTAAAAAGTCGGTTATCGAAAAGGAACTTCATATGGAAGATTATAAAAGAATCGTTGAACACGGAGGTTTGATTTTTAGAAAGATGAAGACCTTTCGCAGTGAATTACATGACGTTTATACAAAATTAATAAACAAAATAGCGCTATCGGCTAAGGACGATAAACGTTTTGTAATTCCTTCGTCTAGCAAAACTTTACCTTGGGGTCATACAGACATCGAGTTTTATCAGAACGATCCAGGCGAAAATGTATGCAACATACAGGCTGTGGTAGAATCTTTTAACAGATGAGGAAAAATTAAAATCTTTACTCGAAGTGTTTGAAACGTTTCTATCAGAGGATGTATAAAACTGTAAGGTCCATATCAAAGTCGTTGTTAATATTTATGTGTTTGTTATTTATTATTAATATTTAACCACTAACTACCGGCAGCTACACTCGAATCGCAGAATTTCATTGACCTTGAAAGCAGAATACGAGGTTAAGTTGGTATGTTTACAAGGTTCAAAGGCAGTGGTAGGGATTAGACACAAATCCCTCTATCGACAACAAGGACAGTGGGGGGGTGCTTGTGCGTTAGCAAAGGCAGTGGTAGGGATTAGACACAAATCCCTCTACCGACAAGGTCAGCAAGGACAGTGGTGGGGGTGATTGTGCGTGTATAAAGATAGGTCTGGTAGTAAAGACTTCATTGTATAAGTGATATTCGTTCGTAAAGGTTCGTAAAAATAAAAAATCAAAATGACAAGTGAGAATACTTCTTTTGGACTTGGTAGTGCTACTCAAGAGTTTTTATTGGATGAGTTGGATAAAATGGGTCAGGACCTATCGTTGCCCAACCCCAGTGTTGAAGAAGAGGAAGTTGATATGGCTTTATCTACATTTGTGGATAAAGTAAAAATACGCCAAAAAGCTGACGCTTTCGAGGCACAGCAAGTGCCACCACCACCACCGTCACCGCCAAAAATTAATATTTTAAAGAATGTTGTTGTCAGACCGGCTAAGAAGACGGTACCAAAATTAAAAAAAAATTTGACGACGCCCGTCAGCGCCATAACACAGGTGCCTACCAAATTTTACAGTTCCATTAACCAGTCTACGGCTAGTGGAACACGAAAGCGTAAGGCTGAAGACATGGCCGCGTCTTCTTCCTCCAGCAGCGATCCAGAATGGATCAACCAAATAGAATCAAGCCAGCATCGGGTAGTATTGCGGACAACACTGAAAGTGCGCGAGGATCTAATCAAAGATGTCGAGGAAAAGTCGAAAAAGGTTAAAGCATGCGAAGCCGAGTTGGCTGAAGTACAGCAGCGACTTATGTCGTTAAAGAAAGAAGCTGCAAAAAGTAGGTTACAGTTGACCCATTTTAATAAATTATACATTCCAAACACGTAGATGTCATCCTAAATAACGTTTTTTTAAAACTTGTGCATTAGGCCTTCGGGGGAGAGCACGTAAAAAAAAACGCGCCGAGAAGTCTAGGTCCTAACAACTGTTGTGTGAAAACGGTATATAATATTTATATATCGTTAAGTTCAACATTGTTTAACCTGGTGTGGAAACGACTTCAAAAAAATATATAAAACAAATAAGGTTTAATAAAAACATTTTTCTGTAAGATAAAAATTTAAAAAAATTACAAATTTTTTTATAAGTACAAGAAAATGTCGGGGCAATTTTTATTTGAAAAATCTCGCTTGGGAGTTGATATACGGAAAAAACTAAAATAACTAAAAATGTTAACCAAAGTAAAAACTTAATTTGTGTTTAAAAGTTTTTCTGTAAAATAAAAAGTTTGAAAATTTATCAAAATTTTTAAAAGTCAAGAAAATGTCCTTGCAACTTTAATTTAAAAAATCTCACGTGGGAGTTGATATACGGAAAAAACTAAAATAACTAAAAACCTTAACCAAACCAAAACAGATAATTTGTAATAAAATTTTTTTGTCAAATGAAAAGTAAAAAAAAATACCAAAATTTTTGTAAGTCCGAGAAAATGGAGGAAAATTTTAAATTATTAAGTAAACACCCAAAGTTGGGTCGATAAATTATAAAGGTGAAGCTTGAACTTTTTTCTTTATAACATTTTTTCCATAAAATTAACGGAAATGCCTCAAATATAAGATGGAAAATAGAAAACTGCTAAAAATATTCTAAGTGTAAAAAATAAAGAATCGGTAATATCAGAGTAAATAATATGGTTAGGAAAAAACGGATTAACCATGTGGTCTTTAGAATTTAATGAAATTTCCAAAAAAACAGATAAAAAAATTAATTAAATTAAAGTGGGGAAAAAGGGGGTCGTCAATAGCTGAAAAAGGGTGCCAAACAAAAAAAGTTTTAAACAAAAGTTTCGCACTAAGAAAACAAATAAGTTATAAAGAGAGTTAAATTTTGATAAAACATTAAAAAAAGCTACAAATAAGAAAACCAATTTAAAAAAATGAATTAAAAAAATGTGACTTTGGGGCCAGGGGGAGACAAACTAAAACGTTAATCGAAAAAATTTATAAGAAAATAATGTAGACCGGAGTTTTTTGTACGACCATTTTTTTCATAATTATAGGGTAAAAAATACCTTTTTTTTAATGCTCGGAAAATGCTATTTGGGGAAGCCATAGCGGGGTTAGTTTAAGAGATAGAACAAAAAAGAAAAAACACGTATATATTCGGCCGGGCTTAAAAATCTAAAAAAACTGTTAAAAAAATGGTGGGTTTAAAAAAGCCGGAAAATTAGTTGGAAAATTTTCGGAAAAACAGGAAAGGAATGAAAATACGTCCATGAAAATAGGTGCAAACGATTTTAAAGTCCCGGGGAGTGGGGGGTAAAGGGGGGTTTAGGGGTGGCAAAAAAAAACATAGCGGAGCGTTTTTTTTTAGGACCAACGCATGCGCACTAGCTATAATGAAATTGAAGCAAAAAATTGGTACTCATGGCCCTGAAATGGGTAATAGAGGTTAATCGAACACTTTTCTTAAGAATAAAAATTTTGTGCGGTGTTGCCAAGTGTGTCAAAAATCGTGTTAAATATTGCAAAAAAATCAATTTTTCACCAATAAGTTTTAATGCAAAATGAAATTTTTAATGTATAGATAGCAATATTGCAACCTTTTATGGCCCATAACTATTTGTGATGCAATGTTTATTAAGGCCAATGTCTTGAGCAATAAATGTAAAATCGGTAATTTTCCAAACGTGGAAAATCATAGAAAAAGATACAGATCAAAAAAGTAAAGATTTTTGGCTTATATATTTTTTTTTGTTAAATGAACGGAAAAGTCTTAAATTAAATATAAAAATTTGAAATCTTATCAATTTTTTTAAATTTAACTTTTTTCTTTTTAAAAAAAAAACTTACAAAATAGAATTGGTGAGTAATTTAAATAGCTATGCTGAATATTTTTGCCTTATAACAATTTTTCATAAAATAAACGAGAAAGCTTTAAATTACATATAAAAAATATATATATTTTTATTATTTTTCTTAGGTCAACCCAACGAAGCCGAACTGCTAAAGACAAACAGCCCAGGTGTCTATTTAGTTGAGAAAGTCCTTCGTGAACGTAAGAAGAATCAAATAAATCAGTTATTTGTTAAATGGTTAGGTTTCCCAAACCAATTTAACTCCTGGATAGATAAAGCCGATGTTGTTTAGTTTTTTATATATATGTATTGTTAACGGGTATGATTAAAATAAACACAAATTGTACTTAGAAAAATTTGTTTTATTTATAAATAGGAATACATAACAAAGATAATTAATTAATCCAAAATTACATCTACCAAACTATTAAAACATAATATTAATTTGAAGTCGTTTCCACACCAGGTTAAACAATGTCGGACTTAACAATATATAAATATTATATACCGTTTTCACACAACAGTTGTTAGGACCTAGACTTCTCGGCGCGTTTTTTTAACGTGCTTTCCCCCGTAGGCCTAGTGCACAAGTTATAAGTTGGTTTAACTTAAATAAATAATTAATTAATTATTCACCATACCCGAACTGACGACATTCGGCACGAGTAAGCGAAATAGCCCGAAAACCTCTTTCTTCATCGACATCATCCATATCATCATTGTTTTCGCCTCCGTAGAAATCCTCTTCATCGGACGTATCGAGTGTTGGTGGTGGTGATAAACTAGATCGCGACGAAGTTCTTTCTACCACACCTTCTTCATCGGTCATAGGTTGGGATGATGCCCACAATTGGTCAGCAGTTGGTGTTGGTGGCCGAGATCCTGGCGGGCTGGAACTGACAGTGATAGGCGACTGGTTCGCTGTCATTCGCAAACCTTCCCCGGCTGTCAATCCTCTTAATTGGCATTGTCTGTGATAGTTGTCACACCACTCACAAAACCCCATCATCCCAACTATTTTTTCAAAATGTTCACATTTCACACACATTTGTTTTCCATCAATCGAAAAAGGCCGAACAACGCAACAACTTTATCTTCCATTTCGACTTAAAAGACAAAATATGTCAAAAATATATATTTAATCAGGTTGAAGATGGACTTATGAATCAAGAATTAAAGATACATATATTTATACTCAGTTTCAAGGACAAATTCTGAAAATGGGTGGGGAGAAGAAGAGCACAGAAGGTCAAACACTATACGGAGGAAAAAGAGGGGTAGATTCAAGGACAGAAATAAAAAAAGGGATAGATTCAAGGTAAAAATGACTGGTCATGGCTTCTACATATCTACTCACTAAGGGTTGATTTTATGTAACAAACATCCCATCCTAAAATAGGCTTTGTAAACTAAACTACTTTCAAAAAATTCTGTCGTCCTAAAAGGACGGATATTTACTTCGTGGTTTCGGGGAGGGGGGTCATTCACTTGTGCTCCATTTCTAATAAAACCTAGGCTTTTTGACAAACCAGACACGCCCTTTGAAGTGTGAAAAAGCACAACTTCTCCGCACAACAGTCGCAGGTGATATCTTCCCGAAATTGGATATTCAACGTAATATGTGTGTTTACAATTTCCCCATCCAAATTATTATCTACGTAACAGGCGAGGCACCAAAACATATCCCTTGCATTTGCGTAGGTAAGTGTCCTACAAAATCTTCTCCCTAAATTTTCTGCAGCCAGTCTAATTTTTTTATGATGGTAGTTAAGAATTTTCTTCACCACTGGAGTACCCGGCATCGGAATTTGTTGACATGTTGCCGTCTAAAAGAAATATAAAATAATTCTATGGGATCACCCTAAATACTAAATCCCTCCCAAGAAATCATATGACATAACTTGAAGGATAAATTGTGTTGTGTGGAAGGGGTGACAAGAGGTTACGCAATAAAAAGTGGGGTAAATTCAAGGTCAGAAAATTTGATAAGTTAGGGAGTGTGCGCATTTAATTAAAAAATTAAGATGACTTTTTATAGGCTTTAAGTCCATCACCTTGCAATATTTTTTTTTTCTTGAGACATTTTCCATTAATTTTACACACAATTTTTATGTTGCAAAAATAAATAGCCTAACTCTTTAAATAATTAATCTAATTTGTATGCTTATTTTACAACAAAATCTTAAAAGGCAGAAATATTCAGCTTAACTATTTTATTTATCAGCCGACTCCAAAAAAAGACTTTAAAATAATTTTGGACTTTTGCAAAATTAAGAAAATAATAAGGTTTTGATGTCAAATCTAAAGCTTTTTCGTTTATTTGATAAAAAAAGATTATAAATCAAAAATATTTACCCTAACTAGCTTGACAATTTACCCATTCTAATTTGTAAGTTATCTAAAAAATATTTTTTTTTGTACTGAAAAAAATTTATATAAATATAAACTTTTATATTTAATTTAAGGTTTTTTCGTTCTTTTTACTGAAAAATGTTAAGGGACAAAAGTAATAAGCATACCTATTTTAATATTTTACCGATTTTAATTTGTATGTTATCCTAACAATAAATATTTTTGTACCTAAGAAAAATAATAAAATATATATATTTTTATATGTAATTAAAGCTTTCGTTTATTTTATGAAAAAATTGTTATAGCAAAATATTCGAGCATAGCTATTTAAATTCCTCACCAATTCTATTTGTAAGTTTTAAAAAAAAAAAAAAGAAAAAAAGTTAAATTTAAAAAAATTGATAAGATTTAAATTTTTATATTTAATTTAAGACTTTTCGTTCATTTAACAAAAAAAATATAAGCCAAAAATCTTACTTTTTGATCTGTATCTTTTTCTATAAATGATTTTCCACGTTTGGAAAATTACCGATTTTTACATTTATTGCGCAAGACATTGGCCTTAAAAAACATTGCATCACAAATAGTTATGGGTCATAAAAGGTTGCAATATTGCTATCTATACATTAAAAATTTCATTTTGCATTAAAACTTATTGGTAAGAAAAATTGATTTTTTTGCAATATTTAACACGATTTTTGACACACTTGGCAACACCGCACAAAAAATTTTATTCTTAAGAAAAGTGTTCGATTAACCTCTATTACCAATTTCAGGGCCATGAGTACCAATTTTTTGCTTCAATTTCATTATAGCTAGTGCGCATGCGTTGGTCCTTAAAAAAAAAAACGCTCCGCTATGTTTTTTTTTGCCACCCCTAAACCCCCCTTTACCCCCCACTCCCCGGGACTTTAAAATCGTTTGCACCTATTTTCATGGACGTATTTTCATTCCTTTCCTGTTTTTCCGAAAATTTTCCAACTAATTTTCCAGCTTTCGGACCCACCATTTTTTTAACAGTTTTTTAGATTTTTAAGCCCGGCCGAATATATACGTGTTTTTTCTTTTTTGTTCTATCCAAACTAACCCCGCTATGGCTTCCCCAAATAGCATTTTCCGAGCATTAAAAAAAGGTATATTTCTATTTTTTACCCTATAATTATGAAAAAAAAATTTGGGCGTACAAAAAACTTCGGTCTACATTATTTTTCTTATAAATTTTTTCGATTAACGTTTTAGTTTGTCTCCCTCTGGCCCCAAAGTCACATTTTTTTAATTCATTTTTTTAAATTGGTTTTCTTATTTGTAGTTTTTTTTAATGTTTTATAAAAATTTACCTCTATAACTTATTTGTTTTCTTAGTGCGAAACTTTTTGTTTAAAATTTTTTTTTCGTTTGGCCCCCTTTTTCCTATTGACGACCCTTCCTTTTTCCCCACTTTAATTTAATTAATTTTTATCTGTTTTTGGAAATTTATTAAATTCTAAAGACCACATGGTTAATCCGTTTTTTCCTAACCATATTATTTACTCTGATATTACCGATTCTTTATTTTCGACAAGAATTTTTTAGCAGTTTTCTTTTTTCCCTTTTTTGAGGCATTTCCGTTTTTTATGGAAAAATGTTATAAAAAAAAATTTCCCTTACCTCCCTTTTTTTCGACCCAACTTTGGGTTTTTTACTTAAAAAATTTTTTCCCTCCATTTTCCCCGGACTTTACTGGTATTTTTTTTTTACTTTTCTTTTTGACAAAAATTTTATTACAAATTATCTTTTTTGGGTTTTGGGTTTAAAAGATTTTAGTTCCACCCACGTGAGATTTTTAAATTAAAGTTGCAAGGACATTTTCTTGGACTTTTAAAAATTTAAAATAAATTTTCAAACTTTTTATTTACAATTTTTAAACACAATTACTTTGGTTAACATTTTTATTTTTAGTTTTTTCCAATATCAACTCCCAAGCAGATTTTTCAAATAAAATTGCCCCGACATTTTGTTACTTATAAAAAATTTGTATTTTTTTAAATTTTTATCTTAAGAAAAATTTTATTAAACCTTATTTGTTTTATATATTTTTGAAGTCGTTTCCACCAGGTTAAACAATGTTGAACTTAACGATATATAAATTATATACCACAGTTGTTAGGACCTAGACTTCTCGGCGCGTTTTTTTTTTTTGTTTTCCCCCCTAATGCACAATTTTTTAAAACGTTTTTAAAACTACGTGTGTGGAATGTATAATTTATTAAAATGGGTCAACTGTAACTAGGGTTCTTTCCCCGGGAATTCTCTTTCCCGAAAATTTCCCCGGGAAATCTTCTTTTTTCCCCGGGGAAATCAAGCTCGAGAAAACTCGAGTCGAGAAATCAAATTTGAGTCCATGAAATTATAAAATAAAACTTTTTGCGTTTGCCGTTTTTTTAAAAAGCGCACGGCGGGGCAGCAGGGGCCCAAAACCCAGGGGCCCCTTTTGATCCCCGCCGATCGCCGCGGCAAAAGCCTATGGTGGCTCTTTTATATATAATACAATACAGTAGGTAATACACCATAATGAACCCCTAGGAAATTATTCCCTATTCAAAGGGTTTTTTCCTACAATGGGAAAAAAAGGGGAAATTTTTATCTAATATCTGGGGGATTTTCAACATTGGATTGTTTTCAGTTCAATTTATAGAATTTCAGTCAATTTATCAATTTTAATATTAAATGGACTACTAATGAAAAAATTACCTATTAAATCCTTATACCCTGGGTTATGGTTTGACCATTGTATCTTTTCAAAAATTGCTTCTTGTTGCGCTGGTTAATACGGGTTAATTCGTGGTATCGGGTTTCGGGGAATTACAGATCAACTGCTACTTAGCACTCTCTGATTTGTTGCCCTTTCGTATTTTGTGTTTGTTGCCCTACTAAGGGAAAAAAATTCAAGTTCGGTATTTTTTTGCTCCACAGTAATGCCGAGTGACGAGTATTTTCAGTTTACCGACGTTAAAAATAAAAAGTGAAATTAATTATCCAGTGAGGATTAAATGCAGTGTGTTTAATTCGTCTTTCTAGTGAAAACTGCTGCCAAAATTATTCATTAAATGAAAAGCATTTAAGTCTTATGAAAAAGAAAAACCTTTATAAAAAAAAGATTGTTTGTTTTTTTTTTTTTTGTTTAGAAACTTTTATTTTTGTTAATTCATTTTGCTATCTATGTCCATTGTTACCATGAATTTTTTTTTATGTATTTTTTGAACTTTTCTGACAATAAAGTCATTTCGTAAATTATTTTTCTATTTAATTTTGATCTAGGGGAATTCTGGGATTTTTTCACAAAAAAATTGGGAATTTTCAGCGGGGTTGGGAACACTATAATACAACACGTTCATTAGTGTTTGACTCTAGCTGAGTTCAGACGGTTTCAAAGTGTAGTACACGCAATTTGTAAATTTTCACAACGGAAGACCCGGAAAGTAGCCTCGAGAATTCTCGAGACCCGAGAAATTGATAACCTGGAAATCATGAACCCTAACTGTAACCTACTTTTTGCAGCTTCTTTCTTTAACGACATAAGTCGCTGCTGTACTTCAGCCAACTCGGCTTCGCATGCTTTAACCTTTTTTGACTTTTCCTCGACATCTTTGATTAGATCCTCGCGCACTTTCAGTGTTGTCCGCAATACTACCCGATGCTGGCGATTTTTTGGTTTATCCATTCTGGATCGCTGCTGGAGGAAGAAGACGCGGCCATGTCTTCAGCCTTACGCTTTCGTGTTCCACTAGCCGTAGATGGTTAATGGAACTTTAAAAAGGTGGCACCTGTGATGGCCTGACGGGCGTCGTCAAAATTTTTTTAATTTTTTGGGATCTTCTTAGCCTTGACAACAACATTCTTTAAAATATTAATTTTTGGCGGTGACGGTGGTGGTGGTGGCACTTGCTGTGCCCGAAAGCGTCTTTTTGGCGTATTTTTACTTTACCACAAATGTAGATAAAGCCATATCCCCAAATTCCTCTTCCAATACTGGGGTTGGGCAACGATAGGTCCTGACCCATTTTATCCAACTCATCAATAAAAACCTTGAGTAGCACTACAAAATCAAAAGAAGTATTCTCACTTGTCATTTTGATTTTTATTTTTACGAACCTTTGAACGAATATCACTTTAAATGGTCTTTACTACCAGACCTATCTTTATACATGCACAATCACCCCCACCACTGTCCTTGCTGACCTTGTCGGTAGAGGGATTTGTGTTAATCCCTACCACTGCCTTTAACCGCACAATCACCCCCACCACTGTCCTTGCTGTTGTCGGAGGAGTTTGGTCAATCCCACCATGCCTTTGTAACCTTGTAAACATGCGCCAACTTAACCCGTATTCTGCTTTCAAGGACAATGAAATTCTGCGATTCGGGTAGCATTGTCGGTGTTAGTGGGTTAAATATTAATAATAAAAAACATAAATATTAACAACGACTTTGATATGGACCTTACAGTTTTATACATCCCTGATAGAAACGTTTCAAACACTTCGAGTAAAGATTTTAATTTTTCCTCATCTGTTAAAAAGATTCCCACGCCTGTATGTTGCGTACATTTTCGCCTGGATCGTTCTGATAAAACTCGTGCTGTTGACCCCAATAAAGTTTTGCTAGACGAAGGAATTCAAAACGTTTATCGTCCTTACCGATAGCGCTATTTTCTTTATTAATTTTGTAAAACGTCATGTAATTCACTGCGAAAGGTCTTCATCTTTCTAAAAATCAAATCTCCTGTTCAACGTTCTTTTTTTAATCTTCCATATGAAGTTCCTTTTCGATAACCGACTTTTTAATTCCTTTTGCTTTTTTAATTCACTACTTACGGACTTAATATATTTTGCTTTGGCCCCGGTACCATAAAAAAATATCGGATCACCAGGAAATTCGTCTTTCATTTTACCCGGAACCGATTCAC
>JAHBCN010007110.1:0-44938 GCA_019359885.1 Listronotus oregonensis | reverse complement strand
TGACAGTTGACAGGTGACATTTGACAGGTGACAGGCGCCTTTTTTTTTTAGCGCATGCGTAAGACCCTAAGATACAACTCATCCACGTAAGCTAAATTTCCTAAGTCACGTGGTTCGCGAAATATGACAGTTGACAGGTGACATTTGACAGGTGACAGGCGCCATTTTTTTAGCGCATGCGCAGTACTCTAAAATAAGCCTCGCCCAAGATTCCTAATTAATGTATGACGTCAAGATTTCGAGATAATAAGCTCCTCCGGAGGCGGAGGGGCCAGAACGCCCAAACTATCCCTACTGACGATGGTTACAGTGCCATGGTCGTTCTTAAGGAGGGAATAAAGCCGAATTAATTAAGAGGTTAGGATAATAATAATCTAGATGTCAGGTAGAATTGTGTTCTACTTGGCATGGTAATAAGTAAAAGTAATTACAAAAAAATAAATAGTTCTATTTCTATGTTTTAGCGAGGTTCTATGGTGGAAGCTATTATTTATACTTATAATCAATTAAATATATTACCTTAACAGTAGTTTTTTTACACAGCTGATGGGGTCTTGATATTTGGTTGTTGGACTACATTTCCCTCCAGAATGAAGTAAATAAATAAATATGTGTCTTTATTAACATTATTAATTCCTTGGAATCGACCATCACCTCGTTCACACGGGACAAATTTTAAAGTGGTTTTGCATACTTATTTTAATGAGTTTTCGGCGATTATCAAAACAAGCCTTTCGAAAACTAATAAAACAATATAAATTCTCCTGAAAGGATTTACTACGCGTATTACTGCGGCATACTCCATAACAACAACGTTTTTTAGCCCCTTCCCTTATAGATAACATTATATATATTTGAATTAAAATATTTGTATTATTATTTTAATATATATGCACAATAATTTGTATTAAACTGTTTATACAAAATTAATTATAATTACTTGTTTTATTGCTTATTTATTGGATAAACATATACACTGCTCATATATTTGTAAATAAAGTGCCCGACAACCACGGCAAAAGTTGGTGCATACGCACATTTTTTTTTTTTTTACTTTTACAAGGACTATTGCTTAAATTTTCTTTTTTTTTTTTTTGTTGTTTATAACATTGTTATTATTGGCAGCAATGCGACTGCGCGATCCTATTTATCGTTATAGTATTAAAAAACATGTTGCTAATGGAAGGTAATGAAATTGGCCGGCTAGTAATAACTTTTTTACCTTTTGAATCTCACACTAATATTTTAAATTATCTACTTTGTATAAGGGTTTTTTAAATCACTTTGTAATATTTGTTTTTTGTGTAGGCTGGGAATATTTGTGCCGGTACCAAGAATTACACGCTCTACCAACACTTTTTCATCACCTATACGTAGTAGGACACACTATGGTTTCAATTCTTTTATTTACAGACCAACACGAAATATGACTATAAAACTCAGGTTAGAAAACAACCTCATTTGTTTTTCCATTACACCCTTTTTTGTGCTGTTCACAATATAGTATTGTTTTGTTTATTGTAGAGGCAATTAACTACAACTAACCACGACTAACCACAACCAACCACAACTAACCACAAAACCTCTGAACTTTATGCAGTGAGATGGATCGTAATGTGGTTTTTTGCATTCGATTCGTAAGAGAATTTGGACAGTTTGTTACCCTATATGATCATGAAGAAATGGAAATTGCTTCTGTACATAAGAAAAATGCATTTTTAATTGTGCATCTTAAAAAAAAAAAATATATATATATATATATATATATATATATATTATATATATATATATATATATATATATATATATATATATATTAATATTTTGGCATCGGACCGATACCCAAGAAATTTATTACCTTTGTTTTTAATGTCGGCCAAGACTTCCTCCTCCTTATTTTTTATATATATATATATATATATATATATATATAATATATATATATATATATATATATATATATATAATATATATATATATATATATATATATATATATATATATATATATATATATATATATATATATATATATATATATATATATATATATATATATATATAACTTGGAAAATATTGACGGAAATAAGTTCCGTTTTGCTACTCGAAGACGCTGAATACGAATTTGATATCGACAGTGATCTTAAACTGACCAGGGTGACTGATTACTACGTCGTCTTCTGGAGTTTTGTGAAAATTTGTTATAAAATTAGCCGAAAACGTTGATAAGCAAAGTTTAGCGACGCTGAGCTTAGATGGGTAATTGCCAGTGAACACAGAGTATCGTTCGGTGTGGTTCCGAACCCACGTTAAACTGTAGGTCCCGTCTGGCTGACATTACCCATAGGTTAGTAGGGAAAATTTAAAGGCATTAGTTATTTGTATAACGTCCGTGATGGCTCTACTACGTTGTTTAAAAGGTGCCGTAAAATGCAATATTTACATGTTTCGGTGCTTGGACAGCGTCGACGGAACGGAGGGATGTAATGGGTTAAACATCGGCACCCAATACTTATGCTCCCATACAAGCCTTCAAAAAGATTTTAAAAAAATCCCGTGGGTTTTCTACACGAGTACTATTATGTTAACGGTCTCCGTGGTACCTAATGCCCAGGACGGCTGGTTTTAGTGTCAACTATTGTATTTTTGATGATTTTTTATTAAAAAAAATAATTTATTCTTAAAAAAATACATGTTTCTTACCTAAAATTTTATCAATGCTACCAACTGTATTTCAATGCATACTGAACAAGGTATAGAATTTTTAAAGATTTGACTAGCTTATCTGATAAGATGTGATATAAATCCAAACCGGTCATAAGATGTCGGGAGTTAGAATCTCTACAAAATAAGTCAAAAAATTTAGCACGCTATTTTTACAAATGGATTTTTTTATGCATCGATACAATTTTCATTTTTTCATGATCACATATGTCACAAACTTTCTAGGCGCTTTCATGAATTAAATTCAAAAAACCGCATCTCGATCCATCTTACTGCAAAAAATTGGGGGGTAAAATCTTTTAAGTGCTTTATTTTTTTGGTTGTAAGTAATTTTCACCCCAATGCTTACCCGCTCTGTCCTTTTTTGGCCCTAAATGTCAATTATTACTTTTATAATATATAAAATAAACAAAGAAGCTTTGCAAAATAATTAAAAGCTGAATAACATAAAAATCTTGATGAAAAAGTAAAACAAAATTCACATTAAATGTTTACTCTTTATAGTGGAAACGCTATAAAGAGTAGTTGACGAGAACTTTATTATTAAAAAAAAAACAATACAAAAATTGCATGAAAATTTCACAGCCACTTACCAGCATGAATTTTAAATAACCTTTAATTCAGTATCTTAAGATCCTTTGTTTTACATGCCAAAAAAATGATCCAAAATTGTAGTATTTTTTAGTTAAATGTGAATGAAAATAAAAATTTTTCTTACAAGTGCGAAAAATGATACTTTTCCGGGCGCGATTGCAGGGCACTCTCCGCAAGAGTTAAAAACATTATACACTAACCTTTAAACATTTATTCGCAAAAAAACGCTACCTTTTTTTTCATTCTTTTAATTTGCTTCTTCTTGCATCAATTTAAAAATAGGCTTTATGACTGCTCGTGTCCTTCTTTTATTTACTTGGTAATAAGTTTATATTCAGCTCATTGCTAGCCGTTACAATATCTTCAGAAAGCTCTTCGACGAAATAATCCATTTTTTGACTTGTTAAAAACCTTTAATTTTTAGCTATATTTTGACAATACAAAATTCAACCTCGTTTGGTATTTATTTAAATTAATATTTTAAAAATTGTACAGAAAACTTTAAAACAATTTTTAAAGAAAAATTGCATATTTAAAAATATACGACAGGATAGAATAAATATAAGCATCCAAATTTGTAGGTACTGTCATTGCTAAATGATACAATTTATTATTAATTCAATGCAATACCGTACTAGGTCTAAATATAGACAGTTATACTTTTCCGCACTGGTGTGGTGATTACTTTTCCGAAATAGTGCGGGAAAGTGACACTTAAAAAAAAAATTAAAAGTATTTATACAAAATGTGAACCAAATGGCTATTTATATTAGGCCCGTAGTTGCCACTCGTAATACTTTAGGGAAATGCGCACAGCCGTACCGTTTGTAACTATGGAATATAAACTTTAAAGTAAAATTTAAAAGTAAAAACGGTTTGAAACAAAGTAGATCTTTTTTTATAATTTAAATCTATATTTTACACTTAAGTGGGCATTGAAGACATGTATATTTTTCTTCGGACAACTATTCTAATAGGCTTGTAATTTTTCGAGAATAACGATTTACTTTTTTTACTTTTTTACTTAAAATTTCGATGTAAAATTCTACAAAATAATAAAAATATTTTGTTTTTTAAACCACTTTTATTTTATAAATAAAGTAAAAAAAGCGGTTAGTCTACATTTCAAAAAGCTCCTTGTTGTTCACTAATTAAAACTAAAATTTCAGCTGAAAAATACCTATGCATTTTTAGCAGCATCGACTAGTGTATTTTTTTATCTCAGTTCATTACTTTATTTAATTTTTGTGGTTTAAATATAGACAAGAGGTATTTTATTAGTTAAAAATTCGGTATTAAAAATAAAGAATGGAATTGGAAATTTACTTTTTGTAAACATAAGCACGATGTAAGGTAATTAGTTTTTCAATTTGACCACCACCTAGCACATAATTATTTTTTAATTAATGGCTCTGAAATTTTAAATTTGTTCTAGTAAAATGTATGTTAAATATAGGATTTAAGGTGTCTATACACGCATACAAGCTTATACGTGTCCTTTTTTTACACGACATAACCTTTTTCTTAGCATTAGGAAGACTTGAAAATGTTTGGTTCCTATTAATGTTTTAAGAAATTTTAAAATTTATAAAATTTTAAAACATTGGATGTAGGATCCCAATTTACCACAAAGCAGTATATTTTCAAATAAAGATTAATGTTGCAAAAACCACTTTAAGAAATTGTATTTCATACACAAGGAAAAAACTAAGATCTTAATTAAACAAAGAAAAAGTGAAAATATTATATTATGACATTGTTATGATAATAATATGCTGTTATTAATTATAAGTTAACTTACTTTTCTTGAAAATGCTTTATTGGTAAACAATATCTTACATCAGTTGTAGACAAATCTTTTAAGCCTTAAACATATGGTTTCACAGCTTAAACGTTTTAGTTAGACATTTGGGTATATTTGCTTAACAAGGAAATAATAAATAATTATTTTTTAAGATTTTTTAGGTAAGCGTGCATAGAAACTTGCCAAAAAAACATACGCACAACTATAAAAATTTAGTAAAATAAAAATATATTATTAAATAAAATTCCAAGCTTTTAATAAATTAAACTTCACCAGGTATATTGTAACTTTTAGAGGTTTCCTCATTATTAATTATGAGACACTTTGGGGTAAATTTGGTATTTGCGTATTTTAATACTCGTTAAAAGAAAGTTCAAATCAGTCTTATTGTCCACGGACTTGCATTGGTATTCGAAATCAAATATGTAATATGCAAATACTAATTTCAATATTCGGATACTAATCCTATTATTTCAATACTAATTCTTGTTTTTAAATATATAATTGAACACAACCACTATTTTAAATTAGGCACCGATGCTCATTCGTTGCCGAATAAATAAAAACTTCAGTTTTTACATTGAAAAAAATTAAACTTTTCTGATTAATATAAATAAATTGTAAAACTAATAATAATTACATCACATTTGTTATAATATGCAATATAACGAAAACCTTATAACATTTTATTTTAATAGAATCAACAAAAAAATATAATCATTTATAAAAACTTAAAATTATCTTCTTTGATAACCAAAAAATAAATCGAGTGTTTTTCTTAAAGTGTTTAGGGGGAGGGACTTGTGTTAAAAGGACGAAAAAAGTAAAGAAAGTTATCTCTTAATATTACTATTATTAAAAATTTTTTACTGTTTCCGCTATTTCTGCCCTAAATTATTTATTAGCACTTTATAAAAACAAAAAAAAAAACGTAAAGTATTCAAAGTTAAAGCCAACAAGATATGTTATTGCCTCTGTAATAACCATATTTCATCAACAAGTTACAGCAATTTAATTATAATATGTGAGTGCGTACACACCTCTCATCTTAGGACAGTGAAACAGTTTTCAAAAACAGGTCAAACGTTAAAACAAAAAAAAAATAGTTTTAAATAGTTTTACAGTACACAACTTAACATTACCCTTTTCTGTGTTCGAGTACCTACAGTATTCATTTTTTTTTTGTTTAAATACTCAATTACGTTATTTTAAAACTTTTAACTCCGAATTCTTTATTCAAATACTTGTGCATTTGAATACCTAAACTACTCGAATTTACTATTTAAATACTTGTGGATCCAGATACTCTATTTTCAGTACTTGAGTATGCAAATACCTAGTAGGTATTTAAGTCAATATTCGAGTCAGCCTATCTTGGCTCATTACTAATTATAATACTCTATTAAGCTGTAATATGGCTTTTAGGTAAGATTTTTTACAGTGTCTAACACCGATCATTAGGAAACTTTAAACTTCACACAGAAGTTACAAGAAAAGCGGTAATTTACATAAAAAAAACCCATGTTTTTTCCTTAGGATAAAAAGGAAATAATTTAAGGCCAGTAACACAAATACCGTAATATTGAGGCTTTAGCAACAATACTCGGCAACTGATGCAACCAAAAGCTCCCAAAATATGACAGAATATCTACGCCGTAAATTTATCCTGGATAATCTTATAATATATATACTTTAAAATAGTAAAAATATGCCATTTTAAGTACCACAAGTATCTTAAAAACCAAATTGGCTGCACGAATGGACTTCAATAGTTTTTGAATTACTTCAGAAAGCACCTTTCTTATTTTGGAAGATTTAGTCTTCTTTTAAGGCGATGTGTTAACTGATAACTATAAAAAAAGTTAGAACTAATATTAGTCCAGCTTTAAATTGAATTTATTTAGTCATGTAAATAAAGGAAAGTTCAACACCTTTTAAATTATAAATATTGTATAAATCGATTGGAGGCAAAAGGAGTTTACGTCGAACATTATTCTAATAAAAAGTTCAAATATAATTAAATGGTTAACATTCTGTCCAGAAACCTAGAAGGACATGATGCCCTATTAAGTTAAGAGAAGACAGAAAAAGATAATTGGGACTAGTGCAAATTCTGCATTAATACTGTAACAATAAAAGAATCATAGTTTCTTTCAGTTCTTAAAATAGGATATAAAATTACAGCGAATTTTTTAATTAGCTAAAACAGAAATATTCCTCTTAAGAATTTTCTTTTTATTTTGTGTCAGCCCACAAAGCTTTGCTTTTTAAGCCTTTTTTTTAAAGTATCGTGGGTGTCTAAATTATTTGTGTTTTTGTATGCACAAAATAGAAACATGCTTTTAAAAATTTAATTAAATGACGAAAGCAGCTTTTATAATAATAACATTTTAAACAGAGATAACTGTTACTACTTAGTATAGAATAGTCATTATCTAATAACGAAGATAAAAAAATCAATTTTCGGTATTAGTGAGGTATGTAATTAATAAAATGGTTACCACTCTATATCTTTTTAGTTATGGGCGCATTCCAATTGGATTACTCTATTTTCGTATTTCTTAGGTTATGCTTTCTAATTTATTAAAAGAAGTGCCCGTCAACATGAGGCAAAATAAACCTATGGTTATTTAGGTTACTGTGTACTTTGGGGTTAGCTAGAAGAAATTATATATTTAGCACTCATTAAAAAGATGGCCAAACTAAGCAAAATTATAGCATGGGTATACTACTCGTACTATAAGAATACTTTTAAAAGTTTTCATACCAGATTAATGCACCATTTGGGAACTTGGTTAAATAAATCGGTCAGGTTGAAACTTTTTATTAGCGAGCAATACTTCTTTTCTAAAAATATTTGTTATAATCTTTAAAAACAAATACAAAAATTAGGTAGTAAAAATATTACCTTCGTTTCGGGACTTAATCTTGAAATTTCAAGGATAAAACAATAACACCCTAACGGGCGAGATTAAATACTCATTTGTCAATAATTTACATTGTTATTGCATCAATAAGTCAGCAAGGGCACGTGAGTGGTAGTAATCATTTTTTGAATGTATCCAATAATAAATAACAAAATGTGTTAAATAAAATATGTAGAAAATATGTAATTATAAATTCAAAAATACCAAAAACAACATATCAACGACGATAGTTAGTCTCAGTGCCTACATATGATAAATCTCAGATTTAAATTTTAAAATGTGAATTAACTAGTACTTTATTGACAGTTACGGCATAGTGTAGTTAAAACGATAGTGGAGTCACTCCGTGCCGGCTCTGAGCGGCGAGATACAAAGCGTAGGAGAATACATGCAGCTGGTTCAAGCAATGATTTAGCGTTGGTCGTGACTGAACGGGGCATTCTTAAGATAAAATTTATTTTAGACAAATGTTTAGTGAATAATGTTTTAGTGTTAAATTATTAGCTAAATGTTGATAATATTCTAGGTAGCTGACAAATCTTATCAAAATTGACCTTTATTTTGGATAAATAAAACAAAATAAAAAGACTTACCTTTAAATAATTATATATGGGCCAATAAAAATATTTTGACAATAATTAAAATAAAAAAACCATGGTTCGAAATTAGGATTTATTACCAAAAAAAAAACATTATCGCTTACAAAAATATTGGATCGAATAAAATAAAAATATAATAAGTAATCGGTGACAAAAAAATGATTTGTTAAAAGCTACTACTAATCATTACCAATTTTTTGGTATTAAAATTTTTGTATGTTGACGATTTGTTTTAAAACTTTTAATTTTCCTATTCATGAACTTAATAGTGCAGTAGATGCAAACTCTTGTGTGCGATAATAAAAAATATTTTAAAGAAACATTTTTGGGAGTAAATCTTTAAAAAATATATTTTCCAAAGCCCCAAAATTTTCGAGATTTTTGGAAACTCATAAAATTTGCAATTACACAGAAATACCAAACCATTAATTTTACCTTAAAAAAAATGCAAGCTTTTTAAAGCAATAATGTATTTCACAACATGCTTGGGCGGTATGACTAAGCCTAAAATTTCTTTTTTATTTAAATCATAAGCTTTTTGGTGACAATAAGGAACCGATTGTTTCTCTAAAGATTTTAAATTGTTTACCTCCAGAAATAGGTTACACAGTGACGTACTAAGCATTTTTAAACTTTTAAAGATGTATATATTTTTGTGGATATTATTGTTATCATTTTTTTACTCTTATTAAACAGGTTAGGCGTTAGACTTAAAAGAACCTTGTTGATATCTTCTGCACAATTTGCCCCTTTAACTTGGTTAAAATATTTAAACAAAAAAAACATTTTTTATTGCTGTGCCAAACTGGATTGGTGTAGACTTTCTTACATTACCACATAAATTTCTCACCTGGCCAAAAACATTTTCAAGACAATTTTAATTGCAATTTCTTTCATGTAAAAAGTATAAATTGTAGATTGCTATGATTTCCCCAAAATTAAAATTCTCTTTATGGCCATTCTCCAACCCAACAATAATTTTAAATTGTTTGTGACATTTTTATTATTTTTTTTATTAATGCCTTAGGATTTTCAAGAAGCTTGTACATTTGACTTAAAAATTCCATTTCTGATTAACCACCTATAAAAGCGCTAGAATTGCTTAAATGGCTGGAAAGCTTAATTATTTTTTAAATAAAATCGATTGCTATTCTAGCCTTTGGCGATAAAATGTTAACATTGGTATAAATACCTAATGCTACAGAATGGCTAAATACTTGCGATGCAAGTTTATATTTCTTTTTTTTTTAATTATCAGGACAAATATGATGGTCCGTCAATGTCAGTGTCAGTCAATATTGTGTTTGTTTGTCAGTATTATACTTTTTTTAAGATTTCCATACTTGCCATTTTTTTTATGAAAATTAATAAAACAAGACATTTTTTCGAGTGAATTTTATGAGATGCAGTTCATCGAAAAAATAAACGAGTTGGTTGTTGTCTACGTAAAATGTCGAGTTCCTTATATTGAGTTAAAACAAAATAACCAACTTTTGAACATTTAGACCTTGATCTGATATAACAGCGTGAATCTTCAAGCCAAGGACAAACATCTTTCTGATGCTTATAAATAAAATATCTATTATTTGTTTAGATAGTGCTGCTGGTTTACAAAAAATATGCTAACGACTGCTTCCAGTTGCTAGCAACATCTCAAGCCAGGATGACCAAGCTACTTTATTATTATTCATCCTATTAGTCTTTTAAAACCCAGAAATATTGTCTTTAAAAATGTCATAAAAAAGGTAAGATTTTATGGACATTTTATCTACATTAGGATACAATTCTTGTCTCTTTCTTCTAGGAGTCCTGCTCTCATTTCTATTAAATGAAATATAAAGTTAATAAACTGAAGTAAGACTGTCCATTTTCTAGTACATCTATTAAATGTCGCCATTGATGACAATCTAAGAAAAGCTGACATTTTTCATATACTTTAGACCTCAAGAAATAAATACCCAAAGCAAACTGTTTATATTCTTTAAAATATATAAAGCCTTTTGGAAACCTATTTAACAAACTTAATTAGACTTTCAGAAATTTGCAAGACTGTTTAGGGTAATTACTTTTAAGAAAATTCAAAGTACTCTTTGTTGTTATGTTTGTTTCTGGCTGTAAAATTTTCTTTTTTCTTCTTCGTGGCTCTTATTTTTTTTTTGCAATTCAGTTTTCCTAGGTGCCTTTAAAGAAAGCAATGAAGTTTTGTGCTTACTGGATTTTAAAATGGTCATTTTAAAATATTAAAATAAAACTATTATAAATGAACATGACTATTGGTTTGAGTAGATGCACCTTTAAATTAATAGAGTTTATACAAGAACCACCCCGCCATTATCTTATAATAAAAATGACGCTTATATTCACTTAAAACCCTTGAATACTAGATATTGCCGTTTATCGAACTAATAATTCCTTAAATTTACCTGTTATATTTAGCTGTAATGTTAAAACAGCATTACATTAACGATGGTTTCTGAATTTCTCCTGGCGAAATGCAAACTACAAATTCTTATTTATTTTAAGCACTATTCCGGTTTAATTTTTGCATATCTATAATTTTTTTATTCCAATGCGCAAATATATTGATTTCTATAATAATTAATATTGGACTAAATACCAAGCCTAATTTCAACATTTTCAAAATTCAAATTAATAAAAGAATCTATTATATCTAATGATTATATAAAAAGATATAAGTCAAAATTTTTCAAACAATAATATCCTGGTAAATAGTAGGTATACCTAACCTATATGGCTAATAATGGCTAAATCCCCATGGCAATGGCCACAATGGATCATCCATCATAACATATAAGAACCATTAAATGATCCCGCTTTTGAAGTTGAATTATTTTAAAAACATTTGACATTTAATACGAAAATAATATGGAATTCCATTTAAAATTTAAAAATTAAGAAACATGTTGGTAGTTTTATTCAAAATATTAGAGTTGGTACCAGTACCTACCAATATTAAATGACTTTTTTTATCCTTAACAATCTGGCAACAGCGACGTTGATAGAAGTTGCTTTGTCGCCCTTAACACTGTGTATTATTAATACATTTTTTAGACTACCCACTATATTTCTGTTAAATAATTTAAAAAAAAAACTACATTGCGAATATATCGTATATGTATTAATTTATAAAAGCACCTTAAAATGGTTTGAATTACCACATCATATTTTAAAAATAAAGTAAACCATATAAGTCAAGTCACACACTTGCATCAAAAGTCCTACTCCTACCTATATTTGAAGTTAGTCCACTGTGTACCAAACGATAACGCGATCCACCCGGTAACGTTCAAAGAGAGAGTCTCGGCCAGTCGGCCTATTAAAGCGGGCAGGTGGTGTAGAGGAATGAAAAAGGCGGGGATTATAGGAGTAAATCTAGCCGTGTTAAGAGTTAAATGACGGAACTGTAGATTAAACCCAAGTTTGCAGCTTACTTTTTGGTATTCGTGCAATTATTTCATGGCTGATAGTTGACCCTTTGGTTTAAATAAAAAAAATTAATAAGCAACTGGTGTTTATCTTAAAGTAATAAGTTTTTGTTGGAACAGATATCTCGATATATATATATATATATATATATATATATATATATATATATATATATATATATATATATATATATATATATATATATATATATATATATATATATATATATATATATATATATTAAAAAATAAAGGATATATATATACACGATTTTGATATATATATATATATATATATATATATATATATATATATATATATATATATATATATATATATATATATATATATATATATATATATATATATATATATATATATATATATATATATATATATATATATATATATATATATATTAAAATAAAAGTAGAGTAAACAAACTGGTGCCAATGAAATTGTATTTCGATTTATTCCATAAATTTTTAAATATTGCCCTTACCGAATTTAGGTACAGTTAGGTTAGGTTAGGTTAAGTTACGCGACCGACCGGTGTATTGTCGCTCACACCCTTTTATATTTCTCCCATCAGGTCCAGACTTCTAATAAATCTAATGATTCTGTTTGAAGAGAGATCTTCCACCTCCCCGGCAACAATATGTCATTGCTACAGTTGGTCAAAATGAGACTCGTACATATCAAGATATTTTCTATATTTTTATTAAAATTGTTAAAAAAAACCAAAAATTTTTAAAAATAATTTAAAACAATTTATCTGCCCTAACAACAACTAGTTACAAGCAAACCTAAAAAATATGAAACGTTGCCAAGTAAATTAACAAAAAATAAAATTTCTACTTCAAAATAAATTTTGTACGGATGTACAAAAATAGGCTAAAATTAATTATACAGTATAATCAATACTTTGTTGGCAATTCATTATTTTTTATAACATCTCTTAGTTTATTTGGCATCAACTGAACTAATTTTTGCAATGGTTTACTAATATTTTTCCCATTCTGTTTGTAATACGGCTTTAAGTTGTTCTTTATTCGAGATTTCTTGTTGCGTTTTAGCTACCTTTAATTCTCGCCATACATTTTCTAACACATTAAGATCAGGACTTTGCGGCGATGTTTTGATAACTCTGTGAACATTATGGAGTTTCCAGTGCTTAACTTTCTGAGCCTTCGTATCGTTATCCTGATAAAACTAATATGTCTCTTTCATTTAAAATTTTCCAGCACTTTGTTTAAGATTTTATTTAAGAATGTCCAAATACATGTTTTAATTCATAGTACCATATATGTAATTTAAATTTCCAGTTCATTTCGCTGACATACATCCTCAGACCATCACAGAACCTCCGCCGTACTTCACAGTAGCATGCAAGTTTTTTCTTTTAACTATTCATTGGGCCTTCTCCATACGCGATGCTGTCCATGCCAAAAATGTTGAATTTGCTTTCCTCACTAAAAATTACGTGTTTTCAGATTTCAACGTCTTTTTCTAGGTATTTTTCAACAAATTGCAGACGTTTTAGCTTGGATCAGACCATGGCTTCTTTCGTACTGCTCGGCTACGTAAGTTACGCTTTTGTAAAACATTTTAAAAGGTTTGGGGATAAACAGTTTTATTTAAATATTTTTTTACCCTTTTGGACTAGTTTGGGTGCTGATATTTTCGGATTTTTTAAAACTTTTCCGCAAATCCATCTTTCATCATAATTATTTAAAAATTTTCTAGGACTCTTCCTTATTTTGTTTCTAATTTTGTGCTCGTTTTTATATCGATTTACGACACTCTGGACTGTGAAACGACTCCTGTTTACCATTTTACCTATCTGGGCATAAGACTTTCCAATTTTAAAATGGTAAATTATAAGTTCTTTCTCAGTAATGCTGATTTGACCATGTTGACGGCCCATATTAATAAAAAATATAATTTTTTAAACCACTAGGTTAAAAAAAAAAAAGAAAAGTTTAAGCGACTATTTAAACGAAGGTAACACTTAACGGACAAATTATACTTTTTATTTATGAAGTAGTATTTTATACTGAAATAAATAATATTGTACGAGTTTCATTTTCATTTTAAAAATAATATTATCGCTAGTTTTTGAAGGTCGCTAAACGGGTTGGGCTATGTATTATTTAGATTATTTATAAATGTTATTTAGTGACAAGCAAAAAAATTTGGTTTAGATATATTTTGTGCAAAGTTAAAAAAATAAAGAGGCAACTCTTGTACGAGTTTTATTTTGACTGACTGTACATAAAGCCAATTTTGGTTAGATCTGGTTAAAAAATTAATTAAAAAAAAACTGTTTAATGTAAATATTTTCTTCTAAAATTTAAATTACAAAAAAAGTGGTAAGCTAAAACTATAATTTTAGCTAAGTACCTATGCTTTTTTTAATATTATATTTTTTATTAAAGAAAAGATTTTATAAAAAAAAAATTAAAAAGGGTAAATTTTTTAAGCAGTATCATTAAAAACAAAAATTTAAGTTTTATAGGAATAAATTCCAAACTTTTTTTTACCAAAGTGTTCCTTTTGGGGCCAATAGCATGTGGTATACAGTATGTCCACGGAAAAGCTGTTGAATAGGAAAAACTTTTTTATTTTTGATTTTATTGAAAAAAGCTACTCTTGATAAAAAATTTTGCTTCTTCTTAGAGTAAGATTGGGATAAAAACATTTAACATATTTTATACGCGGTGTTCAGAAAATTAAAAAAAAAAAACTTAAAATGGTACAAGAGTAAAGGGCATTTATTTGAGAAGATATGGAAATAAGTTACTAGGAAAAGTTGTTCAAAAGTAAAAGTTTCTAATACCAATTTTCGAAAAAAGCGGCCTTTATTTTTTTGTGTTGAAAATTATTTTAATATCAATTAACTAATTCCAAATTAACAACTCATTATGGTACTAGTAGGCGTTGATAGTGACAAGCTTAATTTATTATTATATATATATATATATATATATATATATATATATATATATATATATATATATATATATATATATATATATATATATATATATATATATATATTAGAGCGCGACAAAAATAGGGGCTTTGGTATAATATGAATATAATAACTAATATTTACTTATTTCAAAACAAAATATGTCTAACTATAAATAAACTAAATTAAATCGTTATTTTTACGGACATGTGAGGTTTAAATAAAAGTATAAATTTTATTTTATAAAATTATTCTACTTATGATGCGACAAAAAGTTAGGGGCATTAAAAAAATATATATTTATTTTTAATATTAAACTTAAAACTGGTACATTTATCCTAATTGTTTTAAATATCCTTTTTGTAATGTGATTATAAAGTTGCTTCATATAATTTTAAGTTATTTGATGCCAGGCATCCATGATAGGCCTTTTCAGATCATCTTCACTGGAAAACTGTTTTGAATTTTTATTAACTTTTTTTGGAAGTCATCCCCAGACATTCTTGATTATGTTAAGATCCAGTGATCTTGGCCGCCACTCCAACACTTTTATATTATGTTCTTTGAATGATGAGGAAACTACTTTTGCTGTGTGTCTTCAGCGTGGTTGTGTTAAAAAATATATTAACCTTTTGTCATAGATTTACCATCCTTTAAAATAATGTTATTAAAAATACATAACACTTTGTCCATTCATGGTTTTTGTCAAAAACTGTATAATTGTACCCAATCGCAGCCCACACCATATTGACCCTCCACCACTATAACGACGCGAGAGAATTATCTCTTCCTTTCTTAAGTCATGATAATAATATTAGACCAAAATGACTCGTCGAAAAAAAAACTCTTTTTGCCATTCTTTGACCATGACATGTACATCTGTGCAAAGTGTAACCAAGCATTAATGTGTTTAAGAGTTAATGGAGGTTTTCTTTTTTTTAGGTTGCCTCTATCTTTTTGTCGCGGACTGTATATATATATATATATATAAATATATATATATATATATATATATATATATATATATATATATATATATATATATATATATATATATATATATATATATATATATATATATATATATATATATATATAATTAGAGAAACACTTTGGTAAAAAAAAGAATTTGGGAATTTACGTCTATAAAACTTTAATTTTTGTTTACATTTATACATTTTTTTTTAATCTCTTCATTTGCAAGGTCATTTAGAAAATATAAAATACTTAAAAAATTAAATAGATTTTATGGAAGCTTAATAAAAGACAAAAGGTGTAGGTGGTCCTTAATTTCCTAAAAGCACTGAATACCTTTTATCTTATTTATTAAAAAACACAAAAGTTAAATCAATAATTTTTAGATGTATTTAAAAATTAAATACATACTTTATTGTTAAAGAATCAACTCTAACTAGCCTTAAAGAGTAATAAAATGTATGTCAATTATGACACTAATGTTGTTTTTCCTTTTTAGCCATTAGTAGACTCCAATGTAAGGAAAACGTTTAAATTTTTTTATAAAATTAAGAAGAAAAGTAAACAAATAATTTTAGGCCTAATCATTTATTACATTTGAAAACTCAAAGATAGAAGTACTGCAAGATGGAGGCATTACCTTAATACATAACAGGTCGGGCATTCATTAAAGCCATAACTTCTATAAGGTTTCTAGCAAATAGCAAAGTATAAATTGTCATTACAAATTTCTAAAGACTTATATTCCGGTAGAAAAACATAATTTTAATAATTCTTCTGAAAAATTTATTTTTATAATTAGCTTAATTAAATACATTTCGGTAAGTGATGTATCACCAACCGTTTTTAAACTATTCTCGGAAGCTACCTGTTATGTACTATCTGTTGTTCACCGAACCTTGACCGATTTTGTACGGTTTAGCAACGTCTTCCAGATATTCGGAATGTCGATACTGGGTTTGCTAAATACATCTTGTTTGTTTGCAATTATTACAGCTTTTTTAAATATTTGTTTATCTCTTAGTGGGTTTCTTTTAACTGATTTTTGCTTCCGACCATTGTATGCGGAGTTGTTTTGACCCTGCGTGTGCGGCAATCTCTGATTTCGACGTTTCACCTTGTTTCGTATGTTTTTTGTATTTTTTAACTCTTATTTCAAGTGGTGTTTTTGTTTCTTCGATGTTTACCCAACCGCATTCGCAGGAAATTTGATAGATACAGTCATTATTTGAAACATTGTTGTCTGGCTTCGTTTAAGTAAGAATACTTTTTAAAGTGATTTGGGACTTAGATACTGTTTTAATACTATACTTATTTGCGATTCTGTGGATTTTTTAAGAAGTTCTTTTAATATACGGGAAGGTTATAAACATTTGGTCCTGTGGAGTCTTGTTTAAGTTAGAGTTTTTTTGTCTTATTTGTCAAGATCAGAAATTGTCGAACATGCATGGTGAAAACAACCCCACATACAATGGTCGGAAGCAAAAATTATTCATAAAGAAACCCACGGAAAGAAAAGAAAATTTAAAGAACCTGTAATAATTGGAAACAACCACAATGTATTAAGCAAACCTAGTATCGACATTTTGAATATCTAGCAGCTGTTGCTGAACCGTAAAAAATCCATCAAGCTTTGGTAAACAACGGATAGTATGTAAGCAGCTTTAAAGAATAGGTTAAAGTTATCACCTAAAAACTGTTGGAGATACATCACTAACCCAAACGTGGTGCATCACTTTTCAAATAAAGACAATATAAGGCTCAGATTTTAGTGTTATTAAAACCATATCATTGTTTAACACTTCCAAAGAAACTTAAAAATATGTTCTAAACATTTTAACCTATGAAAAATAACAAATACCATTTAAAAAACTTTTTTTGACATTGCATTAAGAAATAATAATAAAATACTTTTTCAGGGAAAACAAAAACCAAAATTTAGGGTATTATAAACTTAATTTTAAAGAAAATTCTTTATATACGAATATTAACCATTAGAGTGAAAACATTTATACCATTATGTTTTATTATGTTTATTTTTTCTGTTGAACTTCAACCAAAATATAAGGTTTTTAAATTTCATAAGCTGCACTTTTATTGCTTAGACCTCATAAATTATAAGGATAATTGAAAAACATAACCGTTTTATTTTAAATGTTATACGTGTTTAAAAAACTATATTATAGTTTAATAATAAAATCTAATAAACTCATGGTTTGGGATATAAGACCCATTGGTTAGTCGGTAAACTCGCAAACCTAATATTACCCTTATTTTGATTAATATCAGTAATCGATATTTTTTCTGCATAAGAGGTTTTAAAATATTTAAACCTTAACATAAAAACCTGGTAGACCTAATTATAAATACTAAATTACTAATTATACACGTGTGGCCCCAAAATGACTTTTCATCCCTTAAAGTATTAATATCCAAAATATAGATTATATTCTAATAATAAAAATGTTTTAGCCCAAAAAGATGTCACATGTTAAGATTATAAAAGAATACATAAATCAAAAGTGTTTTATTAAGTTTAACTAGAATAAAAGTGTTGGGAAAAAACTATCAAAAAAAGGTTCTACCATGAAAAACGTAAAATAATATGACATAAATATTGTCGCTATTATGAACGAAAGTTATGTAATGGTCTCGAAAATAGTAAAATATAGCTACAAAATATGCCTGCGACATGATTTATCCTACCAAGGGTCCAGTATTAAAAAAACCTTTTGTCGCAAAAATATTTTTATAGGAATTTTATATAACAATTATGGGTGTCAAATATATACACATAGGTTACATATAATTGTTAAATTATCCCAACTAATTAATTAGAAAAATGAGTTTAACGGCAAATTTTTTAAGATTTTAAAATAAAATTTTGGATGGATCCTGAAAAGATTGGCATGTAGAATCCCTAGGGTAGGTCCCAAAATATCTTTCAGACCACCCAAGTCGGCCGAGTTGTAGCGCCAGATGGTGGCAAGCATTCAATTGCGTCGGAATGTGCAGAGTGTGATACAGTGACCAAGAAATGATCTGAGCGACCAGGGGGAACAGTTACTGATGCTTGATAGAGTTTAATGTTGCAAGTAGAAAGAAGATCTAGCAGGTTTAAATTATCAGTGAGAACCCTAGGAAAGTAGGTGGGTTCCATAATAGGATTGGTTAGCGAGAGCTGATTGCGAAGGTTTCGGCTGCTTAGCCTGTTCTAATTGTAAACATCAAAATCACCAAAACGCCTACTTCACTCAATAGAAAATGGGAAATTATTTTGTCAATATTGTCAGCTGGGGCCCCTATATAGCCGTGAGCACACATTCCGCCATGGGGACGAAAAGATTAATTAAGTTCGTAACCTGGGAAAACGCGATGATTGGTTGATGTGTTGTTGCTTATTTGGGTTTCGGTTAAAAAAAGTACGTGGGTTTAAAGGTTTAATGGTAATGGTAATCAGAGGTAAGCCCATATATATTTGTAAAAAAGATAAAATTTTTTGATTGCGATTGATTGAAAACAAATCTAAGAAGATATGGTTTTCGATATAAGACCTTTTGTTGTTTAATGTCTAAAGTAAACGTAAAATTGTAAACCTAAATTTATGACTTACTTTAATAAATATCAGTAATGTTTTTCTTAAAAATAATTTTAAATAATTAGTTCCATGAATCAATTTTAAAAAGTTGTCACACGTTGTTTCCGCTTAGTGTCTTGTTTCACTTAAAGTTTTAAAATTTAAAATAATTTGATATTAAAAATAAGTCATATAAAGGTACGTTGAAATTTTAACAAATATATTTTTTAGCAGATGCCAATTTTTAGAAATTATCGCTTTACACGTATGTCATTTTAAACAGATATCATTTTGACAGGTTTAATTTCTGACAGAAGTTACTTCAATGGTGTCATTTTGTAAGATAATATTTTGACAGATGTCAATAAGGTGTTCTTTATAGCTAAGTCATTTTTTTACCGACTTTTTAACATATTTTCTTTAGGGAGAATCAATAGTTATGCATCAAAAAGATATTAATTTGCCACAAAGAAGATCGTGGAAGAACGCCAAGGTTTAGCGTTTACCGAAAAAGGTAAAACCGCAATATACAACTCTTATAGGCGTAGAATAAATAAAGTAATCATGCTATTTAATGCCAAATTCAGTGGTTTTGGGTTTTATGGTTTTTAGTTCTATGGGCGATATATTTTCTTTACCTGTAAATATGTAAGGTATGTGTTTTGTTACAGAAAATAATATATTTTTTTTTAAATCAGCCTCCACAGTGATATTTATTTATAATAAACTTTGTGCGTTTTAAAAAATATATTTTTTTAGCATATTTAATATTAATTATTTTTACTAAACCCTAAAATTAGGAAAAAAAAATTAAATCATTGTTCTGAAAAAAAATTGTTTTTAATCAAAAAAAGACAACGTTTATTTTCTCACATAGGGTTTAAGAAAAATAATAAGTAATAAATATCTTTAAAAGATTTAACAAATTAGTTAAAACGCACAAAGTTTACTATAAATAAATATCATTGTAGTGGACAATTTTTTAAAATTAATTGTTTCCTTTAACAAAATATATGCCTTACTAATTTACAGGATAAGTGAAATATATCTTTTATAAAAGCAAAAATCATAAAACCCAAATCCACTAGTTACTGGACACATGCTGCGTCTGGAATTAAAGAGCATGATTAGTCATTTATTTATGGTTATTAGAATTATATAATATCCTATCCTTTGCCGTTTTAACTTCTTTGGGTAATGCTTTTACATATATGGCCACAGCAGGTAACTTTAGTCTAAACCTGACGTTTTTCCACTATCTTTTTTGTGGCATATTATTCTTTGTTTAATAGGCAGCTAATGACTGTCTTTATTGGACCAATTCTTCCCAAAGAAAATGCGTAAAAATTAAAATAGCCACAAAATAGCTATGTGCGTAACGTTAAATTAAATAATTAACAAGTTGAAAGAAATATCGCAGTAATAAAAAATACTTCCTATTAATGAGATCTATCACAGTATTATCCGGAAAGATCCAGTAAATAAAATACCTTTTTTCAGAAATGTAATTTGTCAAAATGATACCTGTTAAAAATGACATACGTCTAAAACAATAATTTTAAAAAATTTGCTTCTGTTTAAAACCATACCTGTCAAAAGGTCAACGTACCTTTGTATGACTATTTTTATTATTTTATATTTTAAATTTTAAAACTTAAGTTAAGATAGGACACCTAAGCGCAAGACAAGTATGATGAAAATTTTATTACTTACAGCAGGGGTTAATTGTTTTAAGAAACACATGCTAATTACCTATATCTATTGAAATAATTTAATAATTAGGTTGGCTACTTTACGTTTAGTTGAGACATTCAACAAGGTGATGTGTTCTTGCTCAGTTCTAAGACACCCACAGTACGTTAGTACTTAGGCATCAGCCTTCGTGGACTGTCCCAAGATAAACAAAAAACAGTTTACCTCTACTCCTCTACTACGAGCTTTTCTTGCCTAAATCGGTAACACCACACATGCTCTTGTGGAGCCGCTATTGAAAAGTCTAATCTCTTTACACAAATTTATAGGCTAAATTCTGTTCACCATTACCTTTAATCTTCCAAACCCCACATACGATTTCTAACCGAAATCCATATAAGCATCAAAATATTAACCAACCATATCCTTTTTCCAAGTTACGAACCTAATTCATCCTTTTGGTTTCATGTCGGAATATATGCTTACGTAGGCCCAATATTCTTTGGCTTAATCTTACCCTATCTGCTGTATATAAAGGTCCCTATCTGACACTTTCTACATTAAGTTCTTTGTCTTTTTCTAAATAAAGTTTAACAAAATAATGTCCCAATTTCCATTGGCTGAATTATGCATTTCTGGTAATTTTAATATCCACAATAAGGACCGTGTATGTTCTACAAAAACTGACCCTTTGGGCACAGCAGCCAAAAACTTCGCAATCAGCGTTCGCTGACTAATTCTATTATGAAACTCACCTACTTTCCTAGGATTCTCACCCATAATTTAAATCTTTTTTCTACTTCCAACCTTAAACTCTATCAAGCAACAGTAATTGCTCCCCTTGGTCAATCAGATCATTGCTTGGTCACTGTATCATATTCTTCACATTTTGAGGCAATTGTATGCATGCCGTCACGTACCATCTGGCACTACTACTCGGCCTACTTCGATGGTCTAAAAGAGTTCTTTGGAGCTTACCCTTGGAATTCTACATGATTTTTCTTTCACGATCCTTCTGAAATTTGTAAACAACTTGCAGAAACAATTTATTTGAACATTGAGAACTATGTTCTTCATTCGAAAACTAATCTCAAACCTTCAAATTACAAACCGTGGTTTTCTAAACCATGTGACAAAGCCAGACTTTTAAAAATCCAAGCTCACAAAAAATGTTTTGAAACTCTAGTCTCGACAATCGACAGGCTAGCATCCAAGTAGAAAATTAGTATAATCAAACTATCTGAAAAGCCAAGGACTATATAACAATCGGATAAAAGATAAAGGGCTCTTTTGCTTGAATGGCAGTAGAAACAATGCTTTCTACCTTTAAAGAAAATGACAAACCTTTTACCAAACAATTTGCTGCTGATTCTACCCTTGATTCTCCCGTTATGTTTCTCTTTCAACAGTTGTTCCTGTTTCACACAAAATGTCCGATGGCATTTTTAGGGTAAATCAGACTAAGAGTATTCTTTTTTTCCTAATACAAAAATCGCCCGGACTAGACAGCGTACCAGCAACTGTCTTAAAGAAATATGCACTCGAGCTTGCACCCATAGTAACTCGCGTTTTTTGAATCTCTTATGAAATGGGTATTCTTCCGAAGAACTGGAAAGCTGCACGTGTGCAATCTAACTCCAAGAAAAGGTATAAACTTATCTTTTTTAACTGTAGACCTATATCTTTTCTTTTTTTTCGGTAGGGTAATGGAAAAAATCATTACGAATTCTGTCACAAAAGATCTTCTTTCCTTTGTCTTACACAACTGGGACGAGTCCCGTCAGTTTTTTGGTGAATCGTTCCTGATATATCCAAAGCTTTTGACCAAGTCTGACATAAGGCGCTCCTGAACAAACTTCCTTCCTAAGGTCTACCACCCAAGTATTGTTCTTTATTTTCTTTCTAATCGACGATTATTATAGATGGTCTCACTTTCAGTTGTTTTCACCAAGTTATTGCTGAGATGCTCCAAGGCTCAGTACGCGCCAACCCTGTTTTTTCTTCACATCAACCATCTTCTCTCTTTTACAATCAATCCCATTTCTTAACCTGTACTAGTCATTCAGTATTCAATTTCTCAAGTCAGTCTACAATCTTGATTAATAAGACAAGCGCAGGATAATGCAGATATTTCTTTTACAGGACCTTAAAGTAATATTGAATTGGGGCGACATAAATCTTGTCCAGATTAATGCCTCCAGAAGACAATTATATCTATCAATGCTCATTCTTTACATATGAACGACCAAGCTCTGCAGAAAAAAAATATGTTATATTATGTTATGTATGGCCATGTTGGCCTGTCTTTTAAACCTTAAATAAATAACCTTAACTGGCATAAACACATTACATACGTAGCAGATATAGACATAAAGTATGTCTCTCCTTCTGATGGACTTTATATTTTAAATGTGTTCGAAATCAGACTTGAGAAACCTTAAACTCTCTCTTCTTCTTTTCATTCCTTCTTTTCCAATGTGTCCAGACTGTGAAACCAGCTTCCCCCAAAAGTTTATCTTTCTCCTTTAAATTTTAAACTATTTAAGTTCCTTAATAATAAACTACATCCTACAACACTTAAGACATTCCCGGTAGGTTATTACTTAGGCTTTAAGTTTTCGTGGATTGTCACTAGAGATTTTTTTTTTAATATTAGCAAACGTTTTGAGTTCCAGTTAGTTCTTTTTTCTTTCTCGCCTTCATTCTTTTCTTCTTTCCATGTCTTCAAGATAATAACTTCAGGATGTGTCGCCTCCTAGCAGACAATGGTATGGTAGTTGGTAAAATAACTTATTTTATTTAAATTATTGTGTAAAGAGCACTGTTAATGTTTTTGGATTACCCTAGATTTCATAATATCAAAATATTTATGATAAAAATTTATTAGATATGCAATAATTGCAGCAATAAAAACCGTTATAACACGAGTATTTTCTATGTCCCAAATAAACACATTTGCCAGATTTCAGTAGCTCCCAAAACTCCTAAAAACGAATTTGTGGTTAGTTCAATTAGTATAAAATAGATTAAAATGTTTTGCTAGAGCTTACGTCCAAAACTTCTAACTTTAGGCTACACTTAATTTAATTTTAATTAAATGAAAAATAAACGGTTGGACTAAAACTAGAAAATTTACTTAATATTGAAGGGGTTTTTTATGTATGGCTTATCTGATCGAAAAAATACCTTGTCGTTGTATGAGTTAAATGTATTATTTTTTTCTTTTACAGTACCCAATAAACAAACAAATAAGCTTTAACTCTTTATTTAAACTTTAAACAGTACCTATGTTATCGCGTTTACTGTATGATATAATTTCACTAATAATCCAATAAAAAAATGTACACCATTAATTATAGACAGTAACATAACCTATTGTAAAAATATTAAAACATTAAAATAAATTATTAACAAATACCAGAGAAAATTAAGAAAAAATAAATCATTCAAAGAAAACATATAAAGAATAAAGCAAAATAACTTTAACTATTTTTTACTCCAACCGCTTTTTTTTGTAATTTTATGGCAGCCCACGAAGGCTTGTATAAAGCTAGGTATTCGGTACTTTGGATGCCGGGTTATTAGATTTTTAACTTATTTTTCTCAGTTTTGTTGTCCAGGTACCGAAACATGCAGATATTGTACTTTATGGAACTCCTTTAAAAATACGATAGTACCACTACAGATGTTGTACCAATAACTACTACCCCTGAGAGTAATCTAGCAAATCAAATTTTTAAAACCGCATACATTTGTTTTAAAAATAAATTAAAATTTTATCCTTTTGCAAAAGAAAATATAGTTAGTTTTAAAATAGTAATTTATACAGGGTAAGTCTGTGAAGTGGGACCCCCCATTTATTGCTTTAAATATTCAAAATGGAAAAAAAATGATTTATACAAAAATATTTTGGCTTTTGTTGCTCTATATTTTGGGGATAACGCTATGTATACAGGGTGTATCAAAAAGCCCGTACATGGACAAAGTTTATTTTTTTAAATGACTCCCTATATTTTTTGTTAAATTTTTGTTTTCTACATAAAATTCTAGAGATTTTTTATCCGGCATATCATACTCTTATATCCAATTGTTTACGAGATATTCTCATTTAAATACAAATTTAGAATGAAAAAATCCGCTCATCTCTTAATGTTGTTTTACGTTTTTATGGTTTTAGCGGTGTTTGTAGAGTGACAAAACAGCCATAATAATAATTAATAAGTAATTAGATATCACATGACAAGTAGAAATAGGTAAAACCTTAAACAAAGAAAAAAACGATTAAAACATTTTTTTACAGATTAATAAAACTGTCATTAAGACATTTTTATTAATCTCTATAGCATATATGGTTATTATGCAACTCTCAAAAAACCGCTGAATCCATAGAAATGTAAAACAACAATAAAAGATGAGCGAATTTTTTCCTTCTAACTTTGAATTGAAGTGCAAATATCTCGTAAACAATTAAATATAGGGATATGATATGCTTATTAAAAAATATCTAGAATTTTATGCAGAAAACAAAAATGTAACAAAAAATATAGAGGGAGTCATTTAAAAAAAACGAACTTTGTCCTTGTTCTGACTTTTTAATGCACCCTGTATACATAACGTTGTTTGCAAAATGTAGAGCAGCAAAAACTAAAATATTTTTGTATAAAACATTTTTTTTCAATTTAAATATTTAAAGCGATAAACGGGGGGTCTCACTTCACCCTGTATAATGAAGCCTAAAAAGGCGCAGTATAAAATCTGGACAATTTTTATCCAAAGCTTTAGCGTATATTATAAAAAATATGTTATACAGTGTGGTCCATTGGATGTGCAACTATTTAAAAACTTTTTTATTTGTAACTTTTTCAAATATTTTATCCCTTATAAAAGTTGGTGCATAATTGAAAACTGTATTAGCAGTGGTTATTTTTATTAAACGATGCGACTTTGAGTAGCGGCATTAAATGTATTTTCCGAATTTTCAATTAACAACCCAAGAAATTTTTTTAATGTATTTTTATATTTTGCGATAATAGACATATATCAACATATATCATATATAACAACATACCCAAAAAGTATCAACAAAAATATCGTTTAATATAGGCAATGTTTATGTTAAAAAAACTAAACTTAAAGAAAATGGAATGTTTATTAATTAAATTTTCTTTTTCAATCTAAAATACATGCAATATCAACAATGAATTTTTTTTTTGTAAAATAGAACACATCACTTTATCTATCACTATGTTATGTGTATCTTTAAGATAAATAATTACTGTGTAATATCCTCTGCTTGCTTTGTTGTGTTTTACAAATCAGATATTAGGCCACTGTACATAAACAACGACTTTTAGTTTGATACCAAAAGCAGCAAAGAGCTTTGTAATACAAGTGCAATATTTTATGATAACTACAAAATGTTCTCTTACTTTTTAATTAACAGCAGTCCCGCAGCAGATGATCTGCTGATAAAACACGTGAAAAAAAAATTGTTTGCTCCTCTGTCATTTAAGATTTAATATTAAAACTTCAGGAATAAAGAAGTTTGTTAAAATTTACGACATTTAACACTGGCTTTATCCAGAAATGTGTTTATAAAAAAGAAAAAAACATATTTTTTATTAAGAGCAATACAATAAAATTTGTGTTACTTAATAAAAACATGACCAGAACATACTACATGTAATTAAATTGATAAATATAAAACTAATGCTTCAACCACAAAAAATAATGTTATTTTATGTCATACCATATCCCAGAAATTATAGTATTTCCTATAAACATTTATTACTTTAAATGTGTCTCAAATATCTTTAGTTGTTCATACGACTTAAGAAACTCTAAACCCTCTACTTTGTTTCTTTTTTCTTCCCTAAAGTGTCCAGACTAAGAAACCTGCCCGCAGGGTTTTCCTTTGTCCTCCAAATCTCCAAATATTTAAGTTCCGTATTAATAAACTACCTCTAACCACACTTAAGACATCCCCGGTATATTAGTACTTAGGCTTTAAATCTTCGTGGGATGTCTCAAGATAAAAAAAAAAGAATTTTGAAATATTAACCTAAGTTTTAGTTAGTCAGTTTCCCTTTTTTGCCTCAATTCTTTTTTTTTCTTCATGTCCCAAGATTATAACTTTAGGATTTGTCGTCTCCTAGCAGGACGATGGTATTGTAGTTGGTAAAATTATTTATTTTATTCAAATTATTGTGTAAAGAGCGCTGTTGATGGATTTAATTACCCTATATTTCATAATATCCAAATATTTAGGAAGACAATTTAGTAAATGAGCAATATTTGTAGCATTAAAAAATTTTATAAAATAAATACTTTCTATATGTCCCAAATAAACATATTTGCCAGATACTAACCGCACCTAAACTTCCTAAAAACGAATTTGTGGCTTATTCAATTAGTATAAAATAGATTAAAATGTTTTGCTTGAGCTTACGTCCAAAACTTCTAGCTTTGACTACACTTAATTCAGTTTTAATTAAATGAAAAATTAGCGGTTGGACTAAAACTAGAAAGTTTACTTAATATTGAAAGGGTTTTTTATGTGTGGCTTATCTGATCTAAAAAACACTTTGTCGTTATATGAGTTAAATGTATTTTTTTACAGTACCCTATAAACAAATAAATAAACTGTCTTTTAGGATCTAAACTCCTAGCTTTAACTTTAAACAATGCCTTTATAATCGCTTTTACTCTATAATATTATTTTACTAACAATCCAATAGAAAAAATGTACACCATTAAATTTATCAATAAGCATTAATTATAGGCATTATCATTACCTATTAAAAAATATGAAAACATTAAAAATTATTTACAAATACAAAAGAAAATTTAAAAAAATAAATCCTAAAAAAACATAAAAAGAATAAAGCAAAAAACTTTTAATTATTCTTCACTCCAGCCGTTTTTTTTTGTATTTTTATGGCAGCCTACGAAGGCTTGTATAAAGCAAAGTATTGGGTACTTTTGATGCCAGGTTATTAGATTTTTAACTAATTTTTCCCCGTATCGTTGTCCAAGTACCAAAAAAATGCAGATATTGTACTTTAGGGAACATTTTTAACAATACGATAGTGCCACTATGGACGTTATACCAATAACTACTACCTCTATACTAAACTAGCAATTAAAATTTTTAGATTAGTATACATTTGTAAGGGGTGGGCCATCTATTGGTCCGATTTTGAGTAGATCATTAAATAGACAAAAGCTGATTTTTTTTTAAACTGTGAATTTCGCTTTATTTGCTAAGCAGTGTTTCTTCCGATTAACTATGGAAAATGATTTCATTCAAATGTTGGCCACGGCTGGCTCGGCAGTAGCCATCCTGGAACACCAATTTTCAAGCACTGGTTCACTGTTTCCTGGTCAATTTGGGCAATTTCGGCACGAATATTCTGTTTCTCAAGTGTGATCAATTGTTTGGGGATCACCTGGCATAAACTTTACTCTTCAATGTAAATCCACAGAAAAAGTCCAGCGGCGTCAAAATCGCAGCTGCGAGTAGCCTAGTGGACATCTGCCGAAACGGCTAATCACACGGTTGTTGAATCTTGTGCGCAGAGGGCTTTTATTGATGTTGCCGCGCGGCGGTATGACAAGTTGCGCCATCTTGTTGAAACCATAAATTCATCGAGATCGATATCTTCCAATTCCTGCCACAAGAAGTCAGTTATCAGCGTCGCGATAACGTTCACCATCGATATTCACGGCGCGCCCTTCCGCATTTTCGAAAAAGAAAGACCTATCACGCCAATTCCACCAAAATCCGCACCTCACGGTGACTCGAGTTGATGTGCATTGGCTTTCGGACGACAACGTGTGGATTGTCCTGTCTCAAATTCTGCAATTTTGTTTGCTGACGCAGCCGCCGAGGTGAAAATGCGCTTCGTCAGAAAAGATGATTTTCGTGCGAAATTTGGGGTAATATCGTTCAACCCATTTAAAGCCCACTCAGCGAAGCGTAAACGTTGTGGAAGGTCATTCGGTTTCAGTTCCTGAACGAGTTGGATTTTATACGCAAAACACACCAAGGTCTTTGTGCAAAACCTCCTTAGAGTGGTTCGTGGAACGTGCCAACTTGTTGACTTCTGCGCCGAGTCGATGTTCCGGGGTTTTGACGAACACTTTCGGTCACATCAGATCGCATTAGCCGCTGTCGCACTTGGACGCGTATGCGGCACACGTCTGGCATCGACCAGCATCCCAGTTTCACGCGAACTTTATGAATTAATCTTTCGAATTTGCATCGCGGCGGTAAAGCTGCATTTCTTCAAATTTTGTTGCGCGCGCAATTTTCGCAATGTTTCACTTATGACAGAACCACATTCAAAATAGTTTTCAGTTTCAAAGCGTTGTTCCAAAGAAAACCGATCCATATTTGTTCAGCGGAAGGTTAGAACTAACCTAGAATCAACAACTTATGGTGCTAAAGTTGACAGCGACATTATCGACAGGCTGTTCAAAATCGGACCAATAGATGGCCCACCCTTTATATTAATCTAATTAGTATTTTATCCTAATGCAAGAAAATAATGCTAGTTTTAAAATAGTAATTTATATAATGATTTTATACTTTATTATATAAATTGGTATTTTAAAACTAACATTATAAATTCTGGTCAATTTTTATCTAAAGCGCTAGCGTATATCATTAAAAATATGTTATACATTGTGGTCTATTTTATTTGTAACTTTTTCAAATATTTTATCCCTTATAAAAGTTGGTGCATAATTGAAAACTGTATTAGTAGTGGTTATTTTTATTAAACGTTGCGACTTTGAGTAGCGGCATTAAATGTATTTTCCGAATTTTCAATCAATAAGCCAAGTAGTTTTTTAATGTATTTTTATATTTTGCGATAATAGACATATATCAACATATATCATATATAACAACATACCCAAAAAGTATCAACAAAAAAATCGTTTAATATAGGCAATGTTTATGTTAAAAAACTAAACTTACAGAAAATGGAATGTTTATTAATTAAATTTTCTTTTTCAATCTAAAATACATGCAATATCAACAATTAATTTTTTTTGTAAAATAGAACACATCACTTTATCTATCACTATGTTATATGTGTATATTCAAGATAAATAATTACTGTGTTATATCCTTTGTTTGCTTTGTTGTGTTTTTAAAATCAGATATTAGGCCACTGTACATAAACAACGACTTCTTTTAATTTGATATCAAAAGCAGCAAAGAGCTTTGTAATACAAGTGCAATATTTTATGATAACTACAAAATGTTCTTTTACTTTTTAATTAACAAATCAACAATATGAAGGGAAGCAAGATCTCATTGAATTCATGTAAAAGCTTTTAACAAAACAGAACTACGGTGCACCTAAAAAAGTTTAATAATACTTTTAAATTATTGTTCCTTTAACTATTTTTCAAAGCCTATGAGCTCTTTCTTCCTAATTGTAAACCAGTTTATATAATATTGTCCAAATTATTTTTTCTTAAAAATTTGAAAACAATGTAAATACCTGGTTGAGTATTAATAAATTAAATATTATTATTAAGTACGCCTACACATTTGGCTTTTATTGTGTAAATTATGACCAAGTTTTATTATTAAATTTCGATGCAAGCAGATTTTTAATCATGTGGTTCCGCAGTAGATCATCTGCTGATAAAAAACGTAAAAAAATTCTGCTTGCTTTTCTGTCATTTAGGATTTAATATTAGAAGTTTAAGAATACAGGATTTTGTAAAACTTTACTACATTGAATACTGGCTTCATCCAGAAAAGTGTTTATAAAAAAAATATTTTTACTAAGAGCAATTCAATATAGTTTATGTTACTTATTAAAAATATGACCTAAACATATTACATGTAATTAAATTGATATTCATGAAACTAATGCTTAAACTACAAAAAATAATGTTATTTCATATTATACCATATCTCAGAAACTATAGTATTTCCTATAAACATTTATTACTTTAAATGTGTCCCAAATTAGACACTCTTAGTTGTGCATATGTTCATTTGACTTAAGAAACCCCAAACTCTCTACTATGTTGGTTTCTTCTTTCCTAAAGTGTCCAGACCGAGAAATCAACTGCCCGCAGGGTCTTCCTTTGTTCTCCAAATATTTAAGTTCCGTATTAGTAAACTACCTCTTACCACACTTAAGACATCCTCGTTATGTTAGTCCTCGTGGATTGTCTCAAGATATAAAAAAAGATTTGTGAAATATTAACCAAAGTTTTAAGTTTTAGTTAGTCACTTTTTCTTTTTCGCCTTTATTATTTTCTTTTCTCTCATGACTCTAAGTTTATAACTTTAGAATTTGTCGCCTTCTAGTAGGACGATGGTATTGTAATTTGTAAAATTATATATTTCATTCAAATTATTGTGTAAAGAGCACTATGGATGTTTTTGGATTACCATACATTCCATAATATCAAAATATTTAGGATAAAAATTTATTATATAAGCAATAATTGCAGCAATAAAAAACGATATAAAACGAGTATTTTCCAAGTTTCAGAATTAAACATATTTGCCAGATACTAGAAGCACCTAAATTTCCTAAAAACGAATTTGTGGTTAGTTCAATTAGTATAAAATAGTTTAAAGTGTTTTGCTAGAGCTTACGTCCAAAACTTCTAACTTTGGGCTACACTTAATTCAATTTTAATTAAATGGACAATTAGCGGTTGGACTAAAACTAGAAAATTTAATTAATGCTGAAGGGGTTTTTTATGTGTGGCTTTAGTGTTTTAAAAAAACTTTGTCGTATACGTTAAATGTATTTTTTTCTTTTACAGTAACAAATAGAGAAAGCTTTTTTAAGGTTTAAACTCCTTACTAAACTCTAAACAATACATATGTAATTGTTTCACTGTATAATAATATTTCGCTAATAATCCAATAGAAAGAATGTACACCATAAGATTTATCAATACGAATTAATTATAGTCAGTAACATTACCTATCAAAAATATAAAAACATTAAAATTATTTACAAATACAAAAGAAAATTTAAAAAAAAAATTATAAAAAACATGAAAAGAGTAACGCAAAAAAACTTTAATTATTCTTTACTCTAGCCGGTTTTTTCTTTATTTTTATGACGGCCTACAAACGCATTACAGTGGGTGCCTGACCTCGAAGACCTTACAGGGTAAGCGAAAACTAAAAGAGATAGAACAAATTGATTGTGCAATCTCGATTTCGATTTTTGAAAAACAAATTAATGGTGAAACTAAATCATGGATAACTCTGATCTGCTTGGATACAGAGTGTTTTTCAAATTTTGTCAATTTGGCCAGGTACTGTAACTCAGTTGGTATTAGAGATAGAAAAAAAAGTATAAATAGAAAAAGTTTTAGGGGATTTTCTTTATGCAGACTTAAGTAGCGTAAATCTATGTTTTTTTATTGACTTTTATTTTTAAGTTATAACACATAGTTGGGTTTTTTAAATTGAAGACTCTGTATATTTTTAAAAAATGGGATAGAGCTACAAAGACCAAATTATCTGATACAGGTTTATGGGTCTGTCTGTAATAGATCTTGGTAAATGCAAAAACCTGTAAAATTAAAAGATGTAACACAAAAAGGTGTTTTTTTAATGTGGGACACCCTGTGTATTTCTTTAATAACTCAATAAAACAGACAAAGATCGATTAAATAAATATATAGTTTAATGGGTCTGTGGTGTAATATGATCTGGCCTAAACTGACAAAAACCATAAAAAATTAAATAAACCAAAAATAAATACTATGTAATTTTAATATCTCAAAATCATAATAAAAAACATATTAATGCTAATAATATTAAGATACGAAGTAATATAATTTTAATTTATACTTAAAAAGGGAGAACTATTTAATTATCTTAAAAAAAATACATTTTTAGATAAACTAAAATTTAACATAATAACAGTAATAATTAATATTATAAGTTGAATAATTTAAACAAACAAAAAGAATTAATTATTTTATAAATTTTAATTGCGAAATATTTAGGTCCTTTACAGCAAATGTTCAAATTGTAAACCATTATTTTCTATACATTTTTCGCAACGTTTAGCGACACTTCTTAAAGCATTATATATATGCAAGCCGGACACCTTTTGTAAACTGTTCCTAAAATGCATGTGTAATTCATTTAAATTGTTGCTCTTAGTTTTTAGGTTTCGTTTTAAACAAATCCCTGTAGAGGAAAAAGTCCATAGGGGTAAGGTCAGGTGACCGTGCCGGCCACCCAACTGGACCATTGGTTCATATCCACTTTATTGGGAAAAATGTTCATAAAGAAATAACCTCGCGGCACGGGCATTGTGGCAAGAATTACCGTCTTGTTGAAAGATGACATTATTCATTTCCAGAAGGGGAAGATTATCTATCTCATTTAAATAAATTTTCTTCCAAAATATTTAAATAACGGTCTGTTGTGAGATTGTCATCAAATTCAAATGGCAGCAAAAATTCTGTTCTTTGGTAAAGTGCACACCACACATTAAAAACCGAATTTCCTTGTCTGACTCCTGTTTACTGTCAAACGGAGGATTTCCGTTTGACCAGTAAAGATTATTGTGGCGATTAAACAGTCCATCACTAGTTACTCGAACTTCATCTTGTCCATATTATCTTTCTGAAAAACTCTGGATCTTGTTCACATTGCCGGAGATACTACAAACAAAATGTGATACGGCATTCTGCGTCACCCGGATGTAAATTATGGATTTTTCTATAAGCATATTGATGGTAATTGTGGCGTTTTAAAAATTTTTTACTTTTTTCTATTAACACCAATAGCATCCCAAATTTGTCTGGATGATGAAGTAGGTTATGCGACAACATACCCTAGTCATTGTATTCATTTCTTCCGGGCTCTCTGTTTTCTTTTATTATAGGTCTTTGAAACTTGGTTTTTGAAAAGATCCAAAGGAAATCAAATTACTTACTAATCTGGCAAACATTTTCTGTCCTGGTTGCCTTCTGTTCTGGATATCTATTAAAATACATGATTTAATGCATTTATACTATTTTTCCCACTTTCAATGTAACATTCCAACATATTAGATTTTTCGTAATTTTGAAACTCCATTTTATAAAATAATATCACTGTTTCCAAATAAGTCATACTAGTACATCAGTTTCATTTGTTTCCATACGGGTTTTATACTCAAAGCCTACTTTTAGAAAAATGTTTCCTTTTCTAATCATGATAAACACAGCAATATCAAAACTTTTTATATAAAGTTTAGGCATAGGTTTAATGTATGAATTATTAAATATATATTTTAGTCTTGATTTTTTATTCGTAATTTAAATTTTAGTTATATAGAAGTTAGAAAATTGGTTAAATAATAAAATAAGTATTAGCAAGAATCGGATATATGATTTTTTACGTTTTTGGCAGTTTGCCCAAGATCTATTGAACACAGACCCATTAAACCATATATATCATTTGGTTGATATTTGTCAGTTGCATTACTTATTAAAGAAATACACAGGGTGTCCCATTAAAAAACAACAACTTTGTCTCAAATATTTTTTATTTTTATAGTTGCCAATTTGCGCAACATCTGTTACAGACAGACCCATCAAACTATATATCATCGAATTTGTCTTTTGTAAGCTCTATCCATTTTTAAAAAATATACAGGGTTTCCATTTGAAAAACCCAATTTTTAATATTATAACTTAAAAATAAAAAGTAAATAAAAATTTATAGGTACGCTACTGAGTTCTACGCAAAATCCCTCAAAACTTTTCTATTTATATCACTTTTTTTTTCTATCTCTAATACCAAGCGAGTTACAAGTGCCTGGCCAAATTGACAAAATTTGAAAAACACTCTGTATCGCCAAAACGAATCAAGTTATCCATGATTTAGTTTCACCATTGAATTTGTTTCAAAAATCGAAATCGAGATTGCGCAATCAGATTTGTCCTATCTCTTTCAGTTTTCGCTATACCCTGTAAGGTCAACGAAAAGGCGCCCCTGTACAGCCTAACCCCGATATAACAAAACTGGAGCGAATTAGACAATATTTGTTATACATATGTTTATTTTGTAATTATTAAAAATTCGTTATAAAGAGGTTTTTGATATATGTATTTGTAATGTAAAGGTATATTTTACATTAGCTTTACGGGCAATCCTAGGGGATTTTGAAAAATTCGTTATATTAAGGTTGCACTGAATAAAGCTAAGTATTGGCAAAAATATATATGTTGTATATCGATCATTGGTATTGGGTACTACTGGGTTATTAAATTTTTAATAAATTTCTTTTAGTTTTGTTGTCCAAGTACCGAAACATGCAGATAAATATTGTACTTTATGGAACCTTTTTAACAATACGATATTGCCACTACGGACGTTCTACCAATAACTACTCCCTTGAAACTAAACTAACAATTAAATTTTTTAAACAGCATACATTTGTTTTAAAATAAATCAAAATTTTATCTCAATGCAAAAAAAATTAAGTAAATTTTAAAATAGTAACTTATAAAATAAACTCGAAAAAGGCGCAGTATAAAATCTGGTAAATTTTTATCCAAAGCACTAGCGTATATCATAAAAAATATGTTATACAATGTGGTCTATTAGGTGTGCAACTGTTTAAAAACTTTTTATTTGTAACTTTTTGAAAAATTTGATTTTTTATAAAAATTTGTGCATATTTTAAAGCTATATTAGCAGTGGTTTTTTTTATTAAACGTTGCGACTCCGAGTAGCAGCATTAAATGTATTTTCCGAATTTTTAATCAATAATCCAATTTTTTTTTCTATTTTTTTTATATTTTGTGATAATAGACATATGTCAACATACTTCATATATAACAAAATACCCAAAAAATATCAACAAAAATATCGTTTATTATGGGTAATGTTTGAGTTAAATAAAACTAAACCAAAAAAAAAGAAATGTTTATTAATCAAATGTTCTTTTTACTCTAAAAATGCATAATTTAAAAGATGTGTAAATAAAATACATGTAACATCAACAATGAAATTTTTTTTTAAATAAAACACTTTGTCTACCGTTATGTTATGCGTGTATATTCAAGATAAATAATTACTGTGTAATATCCCATGCTAGCTTTGTTGTGTTTTTAGAATCAGATACTAGGCCATTGTACATAAACAATGACTTTTTATTTGATATCAAAAGCTAAAAAGCTTTGTAATACAAGTACAATATTTTATGATAACTACAAAATGTTCTTGTACTTTTTAATTAACAAATCAACAATATAGGAGAAAGCAAGATCTCAATAGATTAATGTAAAAGTTTTTTAACGATAGAGAACTACGGTGCACCTAAGAAGTTTAAAAATACTTTTAAATTATCGTTACCTTTTACTATTTTTTCAAGGCCTATAAGCATTTCTATTCTAATTGTAAACCAGTTTATACAATATTGTCCCAAAATAATTTTTCTTAAAAATTTGAAAACAATGTAATAATAACAATAGGTTGGATAGTAGTAAATTAAATATTATTATTTAGTGCACCTACACATTTAGCTTTTATTTTGTTAATTATGGCAAAGTTTCAATTATAAATTTCGGCGCGAGCAGATTTTTGGTCACGTGGTCTTGCAGCAGATGATTTTCTGATAAAACACGTGACAAAAAATTTGCTTGCTCCTCTGTCATAGGAGACTGAATATGGGAACTTAAGGAATAAAGGATTTTATAAAAAAATACGACATGGGATACTTGCTTTATCCAGGAGAGTGTTTATAAAAAAGAAGAAACATATTTTTTTTTAAGAGCAATTCACTGAGGTATGTATTACTTATTATAAATATAACCTGAACATATTACATGTAACTAAATCGATATTTATAAAACTAATGCCAAAACTATAAATAAATATTCTTGTTACTATAAAATGCCTCCGCCTAAACTTGCATTGTGCAACACTACCTACGAAAACTAATATTATTTCATGTCATATAATATCTATTAACTATAGTATTTTCTATAAAGATTTATTATCAATCAAATAAAGCAGTCCCCTGTAGCACAGAACAGTCTCTTCTCATGTCATTACACAATGGACTGTGCCGAGGGGACCGTTACAATCATTCCGGGATTCAATACGTTTATTTAAAAAATTATTTTTAACAAATAAAAAAAAATGAAAAATAAAATGAAGTGAATTAAAGTGTGTAAATGACGCATAATAAAATTTCGGCAATTTTAAATTGTTTCAGAAGACTGTCCAAAATTTTAAGGACAACTTTTAAAGACCGATTTCTTTAATAAAAGTAATATTAAAATCAAGACTTTATAAACAAATCACTTACTAACTAGTTTAGATTACAGATTTATTAATCAAACAGTTTTAATACTAAAAATAAATATTTGTCCAAAGACCTACTTTTCTTAGAATGGGATATAACAGGGGACTGTGATTTGAGATTATTGAAATGTTATTATTTGAATACTGCAACAGTGTATGTTAATATATGAGCTATTGCATTTTAAGAATACCAAGCGTATTTTTGTCGTTGGTAAACGGAACTTAATAATAATGATATAAACTGTATAAAACTTGCCAGGGACAATGATTTTCCAGTTAGTAAAGAATCGCCTATATATAAATGGAAAATTGTTATGGTTGGTTTTATTTTAAACACATAAGAAGATTTATATAATTTATTATATATATGATAAAATTATATATATATATATATATATATATATATATATATATATATATATATATATATATACATATATGTTATATGTTATGTAGCTTTTTAAAAATATAATTTTTTTCTGAATATATATATATATATATATATATATATATATATATATATATATATATATATATATATATATATATATATATATATATTTATGTTTGCTATTTATTCATTATAAGTAATAGTTTAATCCTTAACAAACGCTTGTAAATATAAAAAACCAACTTTTGCACTCCTCTGATGAAAAATAATAACTTGTTAAAATAACGAAATTGGTTTTAGGTACTTTGTTAATTTAAAATTGTAACGATTTTTGTTTTAATTTTTCAAACGCAAAAATTGGTTATATTTAATTACAGAGTGTTTTTACCCCACCTTTAATTAAAATTTTTGTTTGCGACCCGTGAACAAAACTTGCCCTCGGAAATAATATAAAAGCTATAAAAAATTCATTATACAGGGTGATCTCAAAGTTTAGTCGTTTATTTTATCAGCTGTAAAAAGAAGTCAAGTTATCAAAAATTGTTTACATAAAAGTAGACAAATAAGGCAGTTATTAACAATAATTTAATAAATAAATAGAATTTTAACCACATGGTGAGGCTGGATTTTGTTGGCACTCCCCGTAAGTTAATAAAGTTAGTAATGTGTACCGAGTGTCCAAATAAGAAAGGACGCCGGCTGTATCTTGGAAACTATGTATCGCACATCGTTAAGGAAGAATTGGTTTTTGTAAAAATGGCCAAGAAAAATAGCTAAAGATTATTTTCAAGTTATTAAAACCACCGCAAAATGGAGCTACCGCAACGATAAATTAAAAAACCTATTTTTTCTCCAAAATTAGCTTTTATAAGATACAGTTCTTATAACATTAGCTAAAACTTTAACTTATTCTGCATCAGTTTGTTTAAGGACTTTTTGTCGATTATCCAATAATAATGGTGTGGAAAAATGATAAAGAATGCAACTTTCAAATAGCTCTATCTCCTACATCTTTTATTGAAAGTGGTTCAAGTGGGTACTCGTTTGAAAGAAAATTAAAAGCTGTTTTAAATTTCGTGCAGTTTTTGCCAGAGCATAGGTATTTTTTCTCCTATAAATCTACATTTAAAAAATCATATCGTCAAATTTAACTTTCTCGATAAAATATCGAAAAACTAAGTTTTTCTTAAACAACGCCCTCTACTTAGTAAACTAATAACTAGCTGACACCAAAATGGACGACACTTTAAAGAGCTTTAAAATTTCAGTATCCATTCAAACCACTTTTAATAAAAGATGTGGGAGCTATTTGAAAGTTGCATTATTTATCATCTCCCCCATGTCATTATTGAAAATACGAAAAAAAAGTCCTTAAACAAACTGATGCAAAATCGGTTAGAGTTTTTGCTAGTGTTATCAAAATATCTACCTACCTAATCTCAGCTATTCTTGGAGAAAAAAAATAGGTTTTTTTAATTTACCTTTGCGGTTGCGCCCTCACGCGGTAACTTTAAAAACTTGAAAATATTTTTTAGCCATTTCTCTTGATCACTTTTACAAAATATTCTTTTACCAACGCTGTACAATAAATAGTTTCCGAGATACAGCCAGCGTCTTTTCTTATTTGGACACCCGGTACACATTTTATTGTTTTTATGAACATGTGCAATTTTTATTAAACAAACCATCAACAAATCAAAAATAATCTTGGAATTCTCGTGCACTGTTCTACAAATTATTTACCACTGGTCAACCAAAAATCGCTCTCAAAACAGAGTAAGAATACAGAAACTAGGCATACCCATTATCAGTAGCAAAGAATTTTTTTTTTATTGTTAATGATTGCTTTATTTGTCAAATTTATAAATTATTTTAGGGAAGTTGACATTTCTTTACGAGTTTTACAAGTTAGTAAAATAAGTGACTACCCTGTATAAAAAGGCTAAAATACCGACATAAAATATACGTTATATGATTTACTCTTAAAAAGAGTTGAAGAAAAAAGGTAGTTTTTTTATGTTGCCTATCTTTTCAGATATGAATCACTAAACAATATTTTTTTTAAGAAAACGAAGAGAATCCAGTGCCGATTCAGGAATACGAAGCATGGGCTCTAAATCTCGTCGAGACTCTCACCATAATGCCATATCTGATTTTAAGTCGGAAGTAGCAAAATTGTGGCAACGGCGAGAATCAGTAACTACCACCATTGTTAGTCCCAGCTCAGTATCGACCAGAAGAGATAGTGGAGAGTCATCTCGGAGTGGCAGAAGAGATTCCACATCTTATTCTCAGCATGCCTCTAGAAGAGGATCTGGTGAAAGTGGAAAAAGCAGTAAGTAATAGTATAGATATAAAATATATTTTTAAATTTCCCTAATAAACGACTTTGTAATTGTCAAGTTTTAGAAGATAGGTTTTAAGGGTAAAAGTGTATAAAATTTTTACGCGTTTTCATTTATTTTGCTCCATTTTTTGGACTTTTATGTTAGAAACAGATTTATTAAAACTTAAAAAAAAAATACGCATAAGTATAAGTCTCTGTTTGTAATCCGATTTTCCCTTGATATCTCCAAAGAATGCAATACCTAGTATACATTTACTTTCTTTTTGTTAATATAGTTTAAATATAGATCCAAATACTTTGTCTTTTATTGTTTATTGCCATTTTGCAACAAGCATTATGCACTTTTCGATTGTTAACCTGTTCTATCTTAAAGAAAATTTAGTTGTAAAACTTTTCTCTTTTTACAGTTTTTTTTTTCATGGCTAAAACTTGCAAAGGTTGAAACAATTAGTGTAAAAAAATGTTTTTATTTTTCTTTTTTTTTTCTTTTTTAATTTTGTACCTTTAACAAATGTTCTGGACGTTTCTGAGGGGGAACATATCCCGATTTTTGTTGTATATATGATGTCAAAGGGTTTTCAGCAAAGACATGCTTACCACCTCGTAGATCCAACCAAAAACAGATAAGGTCTGGTCTTATCGGCCAAAGGAACCTGGTAATGTGCTCCAATATTTGTGGGTACAAATTCTTAACAACGCAACCAGTTTAATGTCGAAAAATGTATATAAAATTATATGTCTTATTATTTACAAAGATTCTAAGTCTCATACGGGTTTTCCGTAGGGTATTTTTTCCCTTAAAATATTCTCCTTTGTTCTTTTTTACATTAATAAAATATACTGTATTATATTAAAGTATCAGATGTAGATTGTACGCGATCATTTAAAATGTTTTTAAATTTTAATTTTCTAAATTTATATGTAATATTATAAAAAACTAAATACACTCCCTCAAAGGCGTTTTACAGAAAGCAGAGAACAATGTTATTTGTTCTGAATTTTTTTACCAATTTTCTCTCAAGAAAGTTATTTAAAAGAAACCTTAATATGTATTGTTTTAATTTAAGCTGCTGAGTCTACAAAACAAGTAATAACGTTTTATGTTCAATAGTTTGAAAATAAAATGTTTATTGTTTAATATAAAATGTAACCCTATCCATTTTATAAAATGAAAAAATGAAATATAATATATATATATATATATATATATATATATATATATATATATATATATATATATATATATATATATATATATATATATATATATATATATATATATATATATATATATATATATATATATATATATATATATAGCAGTATGTCTATTCAAATTGGTCGCGTTAATAATATGAGGGAGTCATTAAGAAACCTTTCTTTATAGATGAAATATCAGGCGATTTTTTGAAATATATATATGGTATCGAGCATATATACCGTATATACTATCGAAGCAGCATATATGCCATGCGATGAAAATAGCCGCGCACTATTGGTGGCAGCAAATACTTTTTATTTTATATGTATTCTTTAAATTTTTTTAATTATTATCGGCCATATTTCGCATTAGTAGCTAACGCAACATATAATTTTAAGAAGAATGGGTCTCAACATAGAAAGTAAGATAATGAAGCTTTATTAATATATAAATTTTACTGTACTTTCTGACCGGAATATATGAGGCCGACGTGCAATAAGATCATTCCTTCTTACTTAATTAAATGACTTGGTCAGTTAATTAAACAAACATTTATTATTTGTTTTTCAATGGGTTTTCTAAATTTTGAAATGATATTATTATTATTCATATACGCCTGTGTGATACCTTTGCACAATATTTAGAAGCGACTCAGACCCGCAACTTAAACGACATGCAATTTTGATTACCGTATGATTTCAATAGATGTATTACCCAAGTAGGTATATAATTTTCGGAATTTTGATAACTACGGATCATAATTATTCGATAAAAATAAAATCCATTTATATCGTATATCCTTCCTATCTGGCGAAAGCCCAGCCACTCAACCGCAAGATCGTTGTCGTTTTGAAAATGCCGGTGATTATTTTTGCGCTCTATCTGACGATAGAAAGTGCTATTATCATCAAACTAGCCCCACATTTATGCAAAATGTTATCAAAAAATATTGGCCCAATATATGTTTAATGCTTAATTCTGTCATACATAAAATTGTTTTCATAGTTTCCCGACTTCACCGGAAGTAGTAACCAAATCAGATAAAAATTGCTTCTTTGGGAGAATATATGTTACTTATGTTATATGTATCACCCCAAAGCAACTTACAATATATAACCAAATTTTTAATATTATTTAGTGTTAATTCTACATATATTGATTCACCCAGTAAACTAAGATATAAAATCTCTATTATATATCATATATCTATCTTTGATACTTTTGAAAAAGAAAAGGAACATACTTCTCTATCAGCGATTAAAATGTTTAAAACCTATTGCCGCCCAGCACATGGATTGCTATTATAGGGGCAAGCAATATTTCTCAAAAACTAGCAACTATAAAGATGGAGGAGTAGTGATATGTAAAAAAATTAATATTGGTATATAGATTTTATATTAGAATTTATTAGCCGTAAGAATCCAGCTTTATTAAAAAACTCATTTAAAAATATACAGGGTGTTGTCCCCATTAAAATTTTTGAGAGTACCACTAACATTATTAGTTTTTAGAAAATCATTTTTACAGCAAATAAAAACACTTCCGCTAAAAGCCGGAACTAGTTTTAGTTATGACCATAGAAGACTTTAGAAAGAATTAAATTATAAACATGTTTGCGATCAGTGCTATATATTCAAATTTTATTTTTATTTGTTTTCCCATATAACTGATACTGTGCGGTCGTTTGGAATCATTTTCGCCCTTTTCTCAAAAACAAGCAGAGATAGGTATAGGATAAAATAGATTTTATATCCTGGGTTAAAAAGAAAGTGGAAATAAATCCGTTTCTTTATTATAAAAAGAAAAAAAAATTTAAAATATATACACTTGGGTGGGTGTTTTTTAAAATATAGGAAAAGTTAATCGTTTTAAAGTGATATGCGTACCTTCAGTTCAACTATCCAGTAATTTAGTATCAACAAAATCTTTTTGGCATGAATATAATAGCTAAATATTTGGTTTTTATATAAAAACTCTGTTTTTGCAATATATTTTCTGTATTGTTAAGGAATGAAGCTTTAAAGGGCTTGGGTAGTGTTTAACTTGTCGTTCGAGACTTCCTCTCCACTTTTATATATATATATATATATATATATATATATATATATATATATGTAGTATATATATATATATATATATATATATAGTCATATATTACATAGATTATGCATATATGAAGAAGTTAGCAGATTATGCATATGTATTATATTATTATATATATATTTATATATATTTTGTTTTGGGTTTTTGCCTATACTTTAATCGTTTATTAATAGAATATCATTAAATAATAGGAGTTCTTAATGCATGTTTTTATATACGTTTATAATACTTATATATAAGCACCATAAAAATAATTTAATTTTTTAAAAAGTATCAAATCCATATCGACAACGTAGTTAAATTTATATATTTAAAATAGGTAAAAAAGGCTGTAGCAGCTGGTTAATTGATATTTTACTTCTTTCTGAAAAAATATTATTTCTTTAATAAATTAGTGTGTGGTATTCTTTTTTAACTTAGCCTAGCTTTTAAATAAACTTACAAAAAATAAATGTTGAAATCCGTGTATCTCAGTATTTAGCTGGCCTACCTATCCTACAATTTAAACAATGGTTTTGGTATTAAACGTTATAATATATGCAGAGCGACTATCTGTTATTAAGTAAACATCCTAATTTACAAGCGGGACATCATTTAAAGTACAGCAGCTCTAAGAACTATTTTGCAGTTAAATTTTAATTCGGAAAAAATTCCCGTCCAAACATTTTCTTACGGATTTTGCTTTTAGCAGGCATTTCTGTAGTCAAATCAGCTAATATTGTCGGTTGAAAAAGTAAACGGCAAACATACACAACTTTTCGATAACTGTTTATTAAGTGTTATCTTTAATCATGGTTATTTTTTTCTTTATTTGTGTACCTTATTGTAAATCCGTTTGAATTACGGTAGTATGACAGTGACGTAGTAAAAGGGTAACTATTGTAAAAACTGCTTGTGATCTTGATATCGCTCACTAATACAAGGCTAAAAGCTATTGCAAATTTACAATAAAATTTTAAAAATTTAATTCTAATATACTTTCTAAAAGCCACAAAGTATTACCCTTGGGATGTATACTAATATTCTTTTATAAACCTTGAAAGTATTTTTTTCTTAAATTAATAAATAAACCTATTTAATTACTTATCAATTTACACTGGTTTTTTATATACACAGCAAACATATTTAAGCCATCGAAAAATTGAAACACATAACTTTGAGTTATTATGTGTGTCGCTCTAATCAATCTGAAGCACTGTGTATACGTTTAGTTAACACAAATTGATAACATACTCAACTTCTTAGTTATTTACAAAGAGTAATTAAGCTTTC
>JAHBCN010007109.1:35000-45339 GCA_019359885.1 Listronotus oregonensis | reverse complement strand
TCTCACCTAGTAACACGCAGTCTTCTGTCCTTCTTTGAAGTGTACGTTATTTGAATTAAGCTATCCTTTAATCCGCTCCGTTCTAAATACATCGAATATGGGATAAACAATTAAAATTTACAATAAAAAGAGCCACGGATATGAAAAAGGCATAATAAAACATATTATTTTTGTTACTTGGTTACTACTAAATGTCTATAAATCACAGTAAAGAGTTATAATGCGAAATAAATGTTTTATACCGAAAATATTTAATTTTAACTACCGAAAAATCCAACTCAATTCTTAAGTGGTTTTCAACATTGTTTTTAAAGCATTAAAACTTAGTTTTTTTTTGATTATATGTCTTTACGAGAAAGATACATGTGTTATTTATGTAAATATAAGGTGATCCTTTATTTATTTTGCCAAGTTTTAGTGTACCGTGGTCTAAAAGACAGTAATGTTCTTATGGAGATTTAACATGGCAAAACGGCCACCTTAACGTAAAATAATAAAAACAAACATGCTCCAAATTTATTTCTTAGCCCGATTTTAAACTTACTAAAGAAAATTTGAATTTAGGAAAATATAAAAAAATCAAAATTTTTGCAAGTACGCATTTTACTATTATACTTTTATTTGAATAATACCTTTACATTATAAAATATTAATGAAAATAAATATACAATGGAAAAAATGTAAAATGTTAACAAAATGTAAATGTAAAATGCGTAGGGGAGGGGGTGGCAAGATGGGGTACCTAAGGTTTGAAGGTCAATAAAAGCAAAGTTTTTACACTACAACAATCGTATTTACTTTAAAACTAACTATTACTTATTATTCTTCCAACATTTGGTGACATTAGGAGCTTTTAGTTTTTTATTTTTAAGAAAAAACATCAAAAGCAAAAAAAGGTGTTTTGCTCCGTCTTGCCCCATGGTGCTGGTAAGATGGGGTACCCCCTCGGGCAAGATGGGGTATTGGTGATTATAGGACAAAATAATGATTATTTGCACTGGCAGACGTAAATACACTGCACAGCTATTATGTGCCCAGTTTCCACAATTTGAGCACGATAACCACTCTTAGTGGAAATGGAATACAGCGCCATTGTCCTCCTTTACTGCACTTTTACTTTTGAATGGTTGATTTGCTGTTCTACTACTGCTCCGTAATTTTTTATTTTGAGATTTTACATTAGACCTAATATGTTCGTTTAATTCATCTCTTCTTTTTCTCGTCTTTTTTCCCTAGTTTTTTTTGTTCAGCATATTATTTTTCTGCGCAGCGACTTCTAATTCTTGTTTATAAAAGGGTAGTCATTACCCCATCTTGCCTCACCAAGTCATTTCTTAATAATATTCTAAACAAAAAAAAGTGTCATCAATTTTAAAGAAACACAATGTTTACCATACCATAGGTTACTTTAAGCATCAATGACAGCCATGTTTTACTAGCTAGCTCTATTTAACAAACCACAGTCACGTATTAAAGCCAAAAGAAATGTGATAAGCACCTTGCAGTAAAATAGTTTGTTCGGATTATTTCGACATGCGTGCAATTCAGAGCAATAATAGCCGGAAGACCGATAGGTGGTATAAAGGCGCATCGAACGATGCGTGAGCGAGCGTGATTGGTTAGTTTTAACCCTGAATTTTGCTGGGAACCCTGTCTTACCCGCTACCCCGTCTTACCCCTCTCTCCCCTACGTATAAAAATGTAATTTTTTTTTTATTTTTCGTAAATTTTAGTTTTCTTTAGTAAGTTCGGAATTAAGATTAGAAATAAATAAGTAGCAAGTTTTCTATTTATCAATTTAAGTTAACAGGCCAAAAAACGACTGTTTCCTCTTGTTTTATTTTACGTTTTTGCATTTTTGAGACGCCCTGTATGATAACAATCGGTTTTCTCATTGTAGTTAATATTTTTTGACAAGCAGAATTTTTTATCAAGAATGACTTTTTTTCGTATCTTTCAATTTTTGGTCCATTTGTGCTCTTGTTAACCGCATCCGCGGACATACTGTATATAAAATTTGCTAATATGGATATATTTATATGTAGGTAGGTATATATATTTATTTGTCTGTCCACGTGATTCTGAAGTTATGGCTTGAGCTAAAATCATGAAATTTGGCACAGTGGTAGTCTATGGCAGTGGCTAGAACCTAACGAAGCCCGTTTTTTGAATTCCGCCCCCGGGACAAAAATAGGAGCAAAAAAGTGTTTTTCTACCGTTAGCCGTACGGAAGGCGTCTTACGGAGACAGAGGCCACTTAATATTGTGTCTCGCCTATATATATATATATATATATATATATATATATATATATATATATATATATATATATATATATATATATATATATATATATATATATATATATATAATATAATATATATATAATAATATATATATATATATATATATATATATATATATATATATATATATATATATATATATATATATATATATATATATATATATATATATATATATACACAAATATAAAGGTGGTCTCATTTCAAATTTGAAAGTACCACTCATTGTTTTTGGTTAAACCGGAAGTAATAAAAAATAAGTGTATGTGTAACAATGCATACTTATATGACATACAATATTAAAGTACCAAATTTAACAAAAAAAAATTACCCACCACTAAGAAACACCCGTTATAACAGTTTTGTCTTATTTTTGTTTAAGGAATCTCCCATTAAGCAATATGTAATGTTTTTTGAAACGCCCTGTAGATACTAAAAAAATATAAAGTGTTAGCAGTTCATCTCAATAAAAAAAAAATAGGATTGGTCAACCAGATTTTCATTAAATAAAAGACAACTCTGCTTTTTCAGTAACAATAAAGGTTCAAGATACCAACCGACTGATGGTCTAATTAAGTGTATCAAAGGGTGCTGCCAAGTAAAACAGAAAGTGACCGTTTGTCCGTGTCGATTTTACGAGAGGGACTTACGCGTGAGTGACACCCGCTCTGATGCTTTTAACGAGTAAAGCTGCTGTGCTCAATACACGCTTCATTAGTCTTGACACACTGAATACATGTAGAGGACGTCGAACACAAGACGGATCAATGTGCGTCCGCTAAATTTTGTCCATTAGATTTAATGTTAGGTGAATAGATGAAACGTATTTTTTAAATACAAGGGAGTTTTATTTAAATGAGATGTAACCTTTTAATTAAAAAAGTTTCTTTCCATTATAAAAATGTTCTAAAAACCTATAAACCCTTAAATTTAGCGATGTTATTTTTTGTATATAAGTATACCATTTTATTAATAGATATTTAATGTATTATTATTTTTTAAAATTAACACCTAAGCCATTAAAAAAATTACTGTATAGTAGCCTAAAAACTGCCCTTTTTAATTTCATTGGAGATTTTTATAATGAAAGAGTCCAAATTACAACAATCTTTATATTGTTACCAAATTATTTTTTAAAAAGTGTTTTAAAATTCAAATATTTTTATTTTTGTCTTAATATTAGTAAAAAAATATTGATAAAAAGTATTTTTAAAAACAATGAATAGCAAAACCAAATTACATTTACTGTAAGTCAGACCTTTTTTTGTCAAAATAGGTCAAACCTTAGATTTTAAAATATACCTTTTTGTTAAATTTTATTTTATGAGCCAGGAATATATGATAAAAATCAATTTGTAATGGGTTTATTTTAATTTTGACGCGAATTTGGTTGTTCAAATTTTAAAAAGCACTTATCATAAAATATATTTTTTTTAATATTCTTTTTTTAATTTTTTATTTTTATTACAACAAATTATTATAATTCTATTAAAAATACTTTACGTACGACCACTATGTAAAACAGTCAAAAACTCCCACACACAGAGTGAATAGCTCATTACGCACAGTAAATTAAACGCACGGAAAAATAAACGCACGTAAAATAAACGCACGAAAAATATTATCGAAGTTGGTATATCATGCGAATCGACAGCTGTAGTCATAGAAACGGCAAACATACAAACATTTCTGAAATTAAACTTATATTACTATTTTTTTAATAATTTAATTAATTTTAATTAATAATAATGTCAAGTGACAGTAAAAATGTAAATTTAATTCCTTCCAACATACTTGAAATAGCAGAAACGACAACCAATAATTTACTGCCAAGCATATCACAGGCACGATATAAAACTGTTTATAAAAGATTCATGGTTTCAAAAGCCAAGTAAATTCATTCTCTAAAAATGTTTTGCTTGCATATTTTCAAGAACTATCAGAAAAAATAAATTCTAGCTTACTATGGGCGTTTTACTCCATGATTAAATCAACTTTAATCTTAAAAAACAACGTAAATATAGCTATCTACCCCAAATTATTAGCTTTTTTTTAAAGAAAATCGGATAGCTTTACAAAATTTTTAATTTTGACAGCTTAGAATATTCAAGATTTTTTCGAAAAAGCTTCTGACAAGCAATATTTGTTTATGAAGGTAAACTGTTTAAATTATTATGCATTATTAATCACTTGCAATATTCATTCTGTTTAGACTGTGCTTATAATAGGCATAAATGGTGCATGTCGAAAACAAGAACTTAGAAATATAAAATTAGAAAATATCGAAAACACTGAAAAATGCTTTATTATAAAAATTTTAAATATGACATTTGACCATACCGTTAGATTTGAATATAATTTTACAAAATTGTGTAACTCTATAAATGAAAACGTGAACCGTTATCAGAAAAAAATTCTATCGGTAGACCAAAGGAGCTCAACAATAGCTAAAAAATTTATACCGTCAACTTAAACAAAATCGATTCCAATTTTTTTGCTACGGCAATTCTGTTATTTCCTGAGGAGTTAGTGGAGGCGTAGGATTATTTTTTTAAAAACGCTGACAAATATTACAAACTATTACAAATTTTTTAATATCTCTCATTATTTTTGGCCAGCAAACAACCTCTTTTGCAATATTCTTACATGCACGCCTTGATGTGCTTTATGTATAATATTTTAATATTTAATTTCCCAAGAACTGGAAATAATTTTTTTTTTAAACATTATCAAAATCATAAATGCCACTGCTAATTTATCGATACATTTTAATATTTTTAAAAATATTAGATTGGCCAGCCATTATGGATATATTTTTTAATTGCTGTAGATCTAAATTATTACCAGTCTCTGTTGTAATTCGTTTTACGTTTTCATTTAAACTGATAGTAACCAAATAAATATGTAAATTTTTATCCAAGCCATTTACTGTTATGTCATTAAAATATGCAATACCAGAAAGACCTTCATCCTACACATCATACTTTGAAATATTTCTGGGGCACTACAAATTTAAAAAAAAATTGTCAAATAAGAATATCTACCAAATGGTGTTGCCGTTGTTTGAAGTTTTAAACTTTCTTCATAGAGAGGAACTTGTATAAATGCAGAAGAAGCATCTAGAACAGAATATACCTTAGATTCTGTTAATTTAGTAAATATGTCTTCATATCATAAATGTAACTGTTTTAAAAGCTTCTGAATCTATGTAAATTCCACATCACAATTTGGTTTATTAACTAAAACGATTGGGTAAACCCAATCAGGTGGTTCACTATTTTTTTATTTGAGCTTTCTTTTTTATTTTCATTTAAAGTTTAAGATCTACTTAATTTTTTAAAGCAAGTAAAATTTTTGTTTTACATTATTATTTTTTTGGTACAGGTTTTTCATCTAACTAAATAGTTCATTTTTTATTTTTAAGTTTTTCAATACCTACAACCTCTCGTAAATATTTTATACCCCGAATAGGATCTTAACCACTTTAAAATAGACCTCTTTTATAAGTTTTCGCAAAAACTGATCTATTAGAAAGCTCTTTTTTACCAAAAATAATAAATATACCTGTTAAAACAAACGAATATTTTTTGTGACAAAGTGCCATAAATAATAACAAACTACTTAGAGTTTTTTAGAGTGTATGCCAGAATTCCTACAAATTTAATTTTAATTTCTATTTAATTTGTTTGATTAATTTAATTTTAATAACGGTGGCAGACTTGCCACCGAAACATAGGTAAGTGTTTTGAATTTTTTAAGTTTTTTTGTAGGTATTTCCTTTTTTTTTTTTGATTGAGACGATCTACTAGTTCATGGGTGCTGATAGGGCTGAGCATATTCAGTCGCTATACCACGGGACCAGGACAGAAATGGTCCCATTGTATAAAAACTTTCCAGGCAAATAAACCCTACATAATCATATTAAAACGACCATCTACCTAAAATTATATGCTGATCTTAATTTTTTTTCCATTACGTTTTCTATATTTTTATTTTCTCCATTGGCGTGTTTTTAATGGCGATTTTTTTTTTTATTTTTTTTCAGTTTTTCCGGCCTATGAACAGCAATTAAGTATTTATTCTTTTGAATTCACTAGCAGCGCTTATTTGTTTTCTTCTTTTATTGCATTATTTTATAAAATTGATATACAGGCTTTTTTGGTAATAACTTGATATCCGACTTTCTTCTCTTTTAAAAATAATTTGTCAACAAAAATACTTTATAAAACACACACCCTGATGTTTTTAAAGCCCCATTATATTAACGTTTCAGTTTCGACACCTGCACTGTCAAAATGAATTTTTTGAAGGCAAATGCGCATTGAATATTCAAAACACGTTGACAATCGCAGCCAACGCTGTAATCCACGACGAAAGCCTTTCTGTAGAGATATTTTATTTTTCTTGGTTTTTCTTTATTTTAAGTGAGTCTAAAATTTATTGCTTTTTCAACTAATTGGTTTTGCGTTACATTTATGCCTAATTTTACGAGTATAATAAAATTATTTATAATGCCACTTTAATAAACGTAAAAAATTGTGTATAAAGAGTTTTAACAATAATGCAATTAGCTTTGTTAAAAAAAATGTTTACGGGTCAGTTTCTGTTAAAACTAAGAGCTTGTCAATACTAAGTGTCTACTCAAATGGCGGATATTATTGCTTTTGGGTAAAAAATAACATTTATTTAGAACAGTAAAAATCGACATTAGGCTTTATTTAAGTGGGGAGATATGTTATTAAAAGTTGAAAAAAAAAAATATCGATGCATATAAAAGGTATGCTTAAGCCCGTTTAAGATGGGTAACACAAAACGACCTGTTTTCTGCATTATTTATTAATATTCTATCCTTAAAAGAGTTTCTTTAGACATAGGGACTTGATACAGTTATTAGTTTATTAGGTTTAGAGGAATAACACAGAAACTTAGTATCTATTTTAAAACCAAAGTTGTTTACTGTAGTCCTGTAACTTTTTTTTATAAGAGCTCTACGAAAAAAAGTCACACATATTTAAATATGGAGAATCTGGCTATTTTACTAGTGCTTCATTTTCTTCTTAAATCACTCTTTAAAAATATTAGCCCAGTAAATATCGCCCAACAAAAACGACCAATCCTGGGAAGGTTGTAAACTTACCCCATGGACTATGTGGGGTTGCAATCATTCCCTAAAATATATAAAATCACATGCAACTTTAAAAAATTCAAAATAAAAAAGATTTTTCAGGATATGCCTTATATGAAATAAATGTATTTGATAATCAACCACCCCTAATAATGGGAAAAATTAAATGAAATGCTAGCTTTTTCAGAAAAAATCTTAGCTTCGTATTTTTTCGGTTCAAGTATATTAAGCAGGTGTACCTAGATTTTTCGAGTTCACTTTTAACGAAAACCACTACACCCCTGCAATGTGATAGATAGGAAAATATAGAAAATCATTTACACCCTAAATACCCTAATTGTAAAAAAATATTTAAACGTTTAAGGATATTTCAAATATAATATCAACATAAAACCAACTTTTAGAGTAAGTTTTGATAATAAACCAACCCTAAAATTAAGGGTATAGACACCCTTATTAGGAGGAAAATTAAATAAAATGTTCGCTTGTGAAAAAGCGTTTTGACCTCATATTTTTCATCCCAAGTCAATAAAACAAGTCTTTTTAGACTTTTTGAGTTCATTTCTGATAAAAGCTATCCCAGCAAGGGGTTCAATTTATTTCCTAAAATGTATAAAATCATATACAACTTGTAAAATTATGAAAATGTTTATATGTTTTAGGATATCTCACATACAATATAAAAACAAAAACATGTTGTATGTTATTTCTATTTTAAGGGGATAAATTAACTCCCTTGCAGGGTTAGTTTTGATCAGAAATGAACTTGAAAAATTTAAGAAGATCCGTTCTATACCCTTAGATTAAAAAATACAAAGTATTTTTTTTAAACGACTTCTTCTTCTCTGAGAGCCGTCTTAATTTACTACCGGAGGCAGTGCAGGTTCTTGGGCTTTTTGTGCCTAATCTTCCATTATCTTTTATACCAATTCTCCCATTAGTCTTGTTTCTTCTACAAGTCTGTATAACCCCGAGAGTGGTTGGTTAATATATTCCTGTGGGTCATTTCCGGTTGCCCAAATAATTCCTGTCTTTTGTGATTCAATGCTTCACATTTGCACAGGATATGGTCGGCTGTTTCTTCCCCCTCGTCGCACATTCTGCAACTTGGGTCCCTATTGTATGAGCCTATCTTGTGTAGGTGTCCTCTTAGGTTATCATGCCTTGTTTGTAGCCCTACTGTTACGCGAAGTCTTTTCCCACTTTGTCTAAGTAGTTCTTCCTTCGTTCTTTTGGATGGGCCCCATGAAGCTTTTTCCATGTCTAATTCTACTGAGGTTTCCTCAGTATTCCTCGTGTTTGTTTCGGATTCATTCTCTAATTTGCCCCCGTGTTATAGTTTTGGTCACTCTAAGGGCAGGTTCTGGTCCAAAGTATGGTGTGGATGATCGTTGTCTTGCAAGCTCATCCGCTTTTTTGTTACCTTCTATTCCCGAGTGTCCTGGTACCCACAAGTGAGTTACTATGTTGCGTTCTCCCAGGACTTCCAGTTCTTTTTGGCATTCCATGTCAGCTTGGACATTACCTTGGGGTTTACTTGTAACCCCAGTGACGCTTGGCTGTCTGTTATTATATAGATCCGCTTGTTTTTATAAGCCCTCTTGTTATTTTCTTTTGCACAGTGCAGTAAAGCATATATTTTCGTCTGAAATACAGAACTGTGTGTTCCTAGTGGAATAGAGAATTGTGAATTTCTCACTTCACTGTACACGCCCGCTTTTGTTCCGTACTCGATACCATTCGTATACCAGATAATGTCTCCAACCGTGCCGGGAAGATCGGGTTGCTTCCACTCACTTCGATCTGGAATTTTTACCTCAAAGTTTTTGTTGATGAGTATTGGGGAATTATCTGGTCTGTTCTCTCGTCCAGGTGGCTCATACCGTTAACTTTATAGGTTTGCTTTTGATTGATAATCTTTTTTTTAACAATATTAAAATTTTCATATTTTTTTCTAAGTTTAGGGGTTTGTACCAGCTTCTAAGGTGGTTAAAAAAATAAATATTATATATATATATATATATATATATATATATATATATATATATATATATATATATATATATATATATATATATATATATATATATATATATATATATATATATATATATATATATATATATATATATATATATATATATATATATATATATATATATATATATATATATATTATGTATATCATATTAACATATTTATTTAGCATCAATGTTTTTGTTTATTTCCAAGCCTACCTGACAAAATTGCCGAAATGCATATGACTCTTTTCGAATGCCACGAACCGGATGTTTTATTAATTTTATAAGCAACAACTACTATGCCTATTTTTTTGTGCTTTTATAGTGTTGATTTAACTTAAAATATCAAGTGTGGGGTATGAAATTATTTACAAAAAAATGCTCTTTTCAAATATGCCAACGAGCCGCCATCGTTTCATTTGAAAAAATTGAGTTATGTTCAGAAATAATTTTCTTAAACCTTTTTACCTTTCTGGAAATGACATAAAATACGTCAGATAATTAAAACTATTTTTTCACGATTCGTTAACTCAAGATTGGTTGTTTTAACGACGTCATTATAAAAAATTAAATAATTTTAAAGAAAAATGTCAAAAGTTAACATATGGGGTGTCATTGTATTTAGAATGTCATTTTCTATCAAATGGGTAAAAAAATACAGGGTGTTTCATTTAAAATTCAAAAGCTGAGGTCATTTCCGGTAAAACCGAAAATCGTCGGAAACAATTGAACGCGCTATTTAATGCATTTTTAGGTTATATATCGACACGCCAAATTTTATTTCTTCATCTTAAAAAATAAAAAATTATGGGGGGAACCACCTTTGAACACACCTTTTTTTTTTTTATATATATATATATATATATATAATATATATATATTTTATA
>JAHBCN010007109.1:0-32500 GCA_019359885.1 Listronotus oregonensis | reverse complement strand
AAATTTCCCACAAAAAAATCTTATTAATTTTTTTGCCAGATGAGCCGTTTCCCAGTAATTAAGCCTTAAACATTAATATATTTTTTTGATTTAACTCTTTTATTTTGGAATTTTTTAAATAACGACCAAATAATTGTATAAAAATACAATATAAACATTTTTTTTTGCAGATGCCTAAGATGAAATTTATAACTATAATCAATTTTTGATCGTATCAGTAATTGATAAAGTATTTTTTTAAGTGGTTAAGTCGGCAAATAATAATTTGGAAAATGATATTAGAGCTGTAGTTCGTTTATTAGGAAATGCCATTGCTAAACACTTTGTTTTTATGGACGAACTGTTGCTTTCCAAAATGCGCTAGAGGAAGAGAAGGAATTGTACGAATATTGGCCGCCGAATTCTCCAGATATGAATCTATTAGAGCATGTTTGAAGCTACATTTCCAGCAAGTTAAACAGCCAAAATATACGACTAGAAGCAACTGACCAACTTTGAAATGTCATTTTGGATGAGTGGGAAAATATCCCTTAAGAAGTCATCAACAACCTCATCGATAGTGTAATCGCAAAGTGAAACAATATAAAAGAACAAGGGGAGTTAACACACGCCACTGAAGTAGCAAAAAATGTATTTTGCCTACCTTTGTATTATTATGTATTAGTAGTCTTATATATTTTCTCTTACAAACGAATTCGTAATTTTAATGTTATGTTATATATTTTTCCTATAATAATTGAATATTGACAAATAGCCTTGGATTTTCTTTGTAATTTTTCAGCAATTTTAAAATTGCAAGTTAATGCACTATTTTTATATATATATATATATATATATATATATATATATATATATATATATATATATATATATATATATATATATATATATATATATATATATATATTGAAGACGTTAATAAAGATTAGCTTACATTCTAAATTTCTTTTTTTTTTCTGATAAGGCAATTAAAAGTTATAAAAAAAAAATATTTGTAAAATCGTCGCATACCTGCTACATACCTTAATGAATCCACCAGTAATAAATAAAATGACTTGTCAACTTTTTTATTGACATTTTACTTTGTGCCATATTTTGGGAAATGTTTTACAGTTTTGAAAAGAAAATAACATTGATTAAATGGTATTGCATGAAAAATTATCGAGGAGTATCATCGACATGTTCTCTTCGTCTTTTCCTAACAGACACATTCCAAGTAAGATAATAGTTTAAAATATCGTTCATAAGTTTGGGACAAAAGGTACTGTTATTAATAAATGCAACTGTTTAGAGCGAAATAATATGTACTTGATGAAGAGCTCAAGAAAATAATGCAGATTTGATGTTTCTACTTTATGTGGAAAATGAAGCGAATTAGTACCAGGCTTCTGGCAAAGTTGTGAAAGGATCACACAGCAATTACGGAAATTAAAGAAATATAAATATCATCTGTAATAAATATCAAAGACATCAGGAATTAAGGAAGGCGATGAGATCCGAAGAGCAGATTTTTGGTTTGAAGTTATGGAAATGGCGAATAACGATAGGACTTACAATATTTGTTTTAGTGACGAATGCACCTTCACATTTAAACAATGAACCAAACGTTCAAAACATCAGATACTGAGAGAAAATAAACACAGATTTAGCCCATAAAGACTCAATACCCTGAAAAGGTAAACGTTTGGGCCGGTATGATTGGACAATGGATTATTGGACCTTTTTCTTGAATCACAATTTGTGAACAGAAACTTTTTTAGAACTATTACAAAAATCAAGTGGGGCCAGCATTGAAGAAAGCAGACCTGACAATCAAGACATTTGTTTCAAATTGATGGTTGTCCTGCACACAATTATTGAAAGTAAGGAATATGTTCAAAATGTTCAAAGGACTCACTATAGGACCAAATTACACCATAAATTGGCTAGCTTAGGTCTGAATATTTCTGCCAAATTGACGAAAGCCACTCAGTGGCCTGCGATCGACTATCGGCATTTAACTCATAATGTAAGAACTGACTTTTATAACCGTTTGGGATATTTGCTTAGCAGTAAACGATAGTCTGCTCGAGCATCCAATTAAAAAACATTAGCTTTTAGTTTCAATGTGTTGCGTTAAAACGTATTTTGGCAGATTTAGTGTTTTTTACCTTCCAGAAATTGTTCAATTATGTAAAAATTTCATTTAATATGTAGTTCAATGTAATTATTTCTTGTATTTATTAAATAATTACAACCATTATTATTTATTAATTTCTTACACCTTAAAATTTTAAGATTAATCAGGTAAACAAAAATGTAACACATTATATATATATATATATATATATATATATATGCATATATATATATATATATATATATATATACATATACATATATATATATATATATATATATACACATATATATATATATATATATATATATATATATATATATATATATATATATATATATATATATATATATATATATATATATATATATATATATATATATATATATATATATATATATATATATACTGGGTGGTGTATCTCTAGACTGGCCATAGGAAATCTCATGTAAATTTTGATACATTAAAATATTGGCTCCCCTATTAAATTTACAACAAAATGGTATTAAACTATTTTGGAGACGTTGATAAGATTAGCTCACATACAAAATTTCGTTTTTTTCTGATTAGACAATTAAAAGTTATTTAAGAAAAACTATTTGTAAAATCGTTGCATACCTGCTACATACCTTAATGAATCAATTCACCAGTAAAAAATAAAATGTTTTGTCAACTTTTTAATTCACGTTAAACTTTGTTTTGGTTATTTCAACATGTTTAACAGTATGAAAAAGAAAATAATGGTTGTAATTATTTAATAAATACAAGTAATTACATTGAACTACATAATGAAATTTTTACATAATTGAACAATTTTATAGGAAGCTAAAAAACGCACCTAAATCTGTCTAAAAATACGTTTTAACGCAACACATTGAAACTAAAAGCTAATGTTTTTTAATTGATGCTCAGCACCGGTTACCGTTACAATATCCCAAACGGTTATAAAAGCCTGCTCCTGGCATTATGAAGTTGAGCCGCCGATAGTCGATCGCAGGCCGTTGAAATTGAAACTTTCGTCGTTTGGCGAAAGATCAGTAGACCTAGCTGGCCACTATAGTAATTTGGTCCTATAGTGAGTCCTTTTGAAAACATTTTTGAACATATTCCCTACGCCGTGAATTGTGTGCAGGACAACCATCAATTTGAAACCAAATGTCTTGGATTGTCAGGTGCAATCCTTCCAATGCTGGCCCCACTTGATTTTGTAATAGTTCTAAAAAGTTTCTGTTCACAAATTGTAGATTCAAGAAAAAAAGGTCCAATAATCCGATGTCCAACATATACCGGCCCAAATAATTCTCTCAGGTATTGAGTCTTTGTAGATACAAATCTGTGTTATAATTTATTTATATATATATATATATTATATATATATATATATATATATATATATATATAATATATATATATATATATATATATATATATATATATATATATATTTTAAAAAATAGTGTAAACTGAAATTTTTTAAAATTGGAAAAACATAAAGAAATCATTTGTCAATATTCAATTATTATAGGAAAATATATAAATAAATTAAAATTAAATTCGTTTGAAAGGGAAAAAATATATAAGACTACTAAAAATAATAATACAAAGGTAGCAAAAATTTTTTGCTACTCAGTGGCGTGTGACCCCTTGTTTTATATTGTTTTACTTTGGATTAAACTATCGATGAGGTTGTTGATGACCCTTTAAAATATTTTCCACCATCCTAAATGAATTTAAAGTTTACTTTTTTTGTCGTATATTTGGCTTTTAACTTGCTGGAAATGAAACCCAAAAATGCTCAAAACTAATCGGAGAATCAGGCCAATATTTTCAAATTTTTCTTCCAGCGCATTTTGGGAAAACAACAGTTCGTCCATAAAACAAAGTGTTTGTAAATGGGATTTCCAATAAACGAACTAGAGCTCTAATACCATTTTCCAAATTATTATTTGCCGACTTAACCACTTAAAAAAATACTTTATCAATTACTGATACGATCAAAAATTGATTATAGTTATAAATTTCATCTTAGGCATCTGCAAAAAAAAATGTTTATATTGTATTTTTATACAATTATTTGGTCGTTATTTAAAAAATTCCAAAATAAAAGAGTTAAATCAAAAAAATATATTAATGTTTAAGGTTAATTATAAACGGTTTATCTGGCAAAAAATTAATAAGATTTTTTTTTGTGGGAAATTTAGTTTTCTATAAATATAGGTGCAGATAATTTTAATAATATTCAATTAATTGTTTCATATATTATTTGTATTTGGTTTCAATTCCCTCATTAAGTATTGTTGTGTGTATTAAATGCTAAAAATTGTTTCCTTCAGAAATCTTTACTTTAACCTTTTCAGGAAAAAAAGAACCATTTAATTTTAATTTTAACTTTTTTATTTTAAAAGGGTTTGTTTATGTAGAAGGTTTTAATATTATCATTATTGTTGTTTATTTTAAGTCTCTTAAATTTTTTTTTAATAATTGTCCATTTAAAGGTTAATATCTAATTAAACAATTATTTAAAGGGAGATATGCTAACTTTATTTTTTTTTTTAAAGCTATTTTAATGAAAGAAAAAAAACAATCAAATATTTTTCATAAAAAAATTCGGAAAACAAGTTTTTTGGGTTAAAACCCAACAAATGAACTTTTATTAAAAAATATAATTTTTTATTAAATTAACAGCTCATAAATTTATTTTTCGTTTTTATGTTTATTGATTTTAAAAAATCTGCGAAGTTGCAGAAACCAAATAATTTATGGGAAAATATGGCGTACAAATTCGCATTTGATTAATGGATTGCAGTCCTAAAATATTAATCGAAATATGTATGCTAGATTACTTTTTCCCGAACATAACGTAGAAAATATTATGATATATGAGGTATGACCCTCATCACTTTTAAATATTTTGATGCTGGCGACAAATATTTTTTGGTTTTAATCCCTTAATAGATAAGAATAATTAATTAAAAACTAAAAAAAATTAAAAAGGGGTAAAAATTAATTTTTAATTTTATTTTAAATTTAATTAATTTCTATATATATTTATATTTTTAATAAAATATATATATATTTTATATATAAAATATTTTATTTTATATATATATATATATATATATATATATTTTATATTTTTAAAATTTTATAAAAATATATATATATATATATATATATATATATTTTATATATATATATATATATATATATATATTACAGGACCACGTTGAGGTCCTTTAAAAGTTCTGGGAAACCAAAAAGGAACTTTTAAATTTGGCACACGATCATAACAGCAAATAAGCTACATTTTAAAAATATTTAAGGGGGTGCAGGTTGCCAGTTTCTAACTGAAACCAACGGCAACATTTAATTAAGGGAAACCCCCCCTGTTTTTTATTGCATATTCGGATTCACAAAATTTTGTTTTTTTTAAAACATCTTTCTATACCTAATTTTACCGTTTAAAAGAAAATAATTAATCATATTTTTTTTAAGGAACATCCCCAAATGTTAAAGGGGTTTAAATTTTTACGTGCCAAACCCGAGCTGGATACTAAAAATTTCTTTAGGGGGTTAAACAATGCATGTTTTTAAAAAGTTTCACATGCTATTATGCAATATATCCTACAGGGTGTCCCAAAAAATTGTAATTTTACCTATTTAATAATGTTTAAAAACTCATTTTTTAAATAAACATACTGTTTTTATTTTTTTTTTTAATCTGGAGCAAAGAGTCATTTTTTGGTTTTTTAACTTGAAATAATAAATAAAACCTTACCCAAATTTTATTTAAAACCCCGATCCCAAACCAAATAAAGAAAATTTAAATTTATGAAAAATAAAAATCACTTTTTTGCAAGTATATATGAAAAAACATTTCAAAAATTTCTGCTTTTGCGTAAAGAATAAAAATAGATTTTTTTTTATATGCTCAAAAAAGTAAAAAATAAAACAAAATGGGGCAAACAGTCATTTTTTTTTTTTTTAACTTTAAAAATAAAAATAAAACCGTCCAAATTTATTAAACCCGATTCCAAACTTACTAAAGAAAATTTAAATTATGAAAAAAAACACATTTTTAGTATATACGCATTTTACTACTTACTTTATTATCACCTTTAATTAATAAACATTAATAAAAATAAAATACAATGGAAAAATTAAATGTTAAAATATTGAATGTAAATGCAGCAAATGATATTTTTTTAATTTTCGTAACTAAATTTTTCGAAGTTCGAATTGAATAAGAAATAAATTTGGAAGTTTTTTTTATATTTTATTAAAAGGCCAAAAAAAGAGTGTTTGCTCTTTTGATTTTATGTTTTTGCATTTTGAGACGTTCTTTTGAAAAAAAATCTATTCTCCAATTGTATATATTTTTTTTGACAAAGAATTTTTTTTTTAAGAATGACTTTTTTCGTATCTTCAAATTTTTCAACATAAAATTTTTTGATCGTTAAAAAAAAAAAGTTAAACTTAATTTGTTAATTACGTTTGATTACTTGACAGTTAAATACCAATATGGTCTGGTATTTTTAAACAAAATTAAAAAAATACCATCTTTCAAAACAATAGGAAAGCTTGTTTGTAAACAAAAAAGATACCCTTAAAATGGTAAATTAAAAATTTAAATAAAAGGCAACAAATTGTTTGTTTATATTCTAAAAATTAAAAAATCCCCAAGGGCGATTTTTGTTTTTAAATTAAATTGTTTTGTGTAGATTACCTAAAAAAAATTGTTTTTAAATAAGGTTATAATAAAGCAAAAGATTGGTAGTTTGGAAATTATATTAATATATAAACAAAATACAAGTTATAGGTTAATGTTTAAATTGTTAAGTAAGTAATTTGGGGTAATTTAAAAACAAAAATTTTAAAAAACTATATATATATATATATATATATATATATATATATATATATATATATATATAAAATATATAAAATATATATATATATATATATATATATATATATATATATATATATATATATATATATATATATATATATATATATATATATATATATATATATATATATACATTTTTTTCCAAAACTTAAGTAAAATAAGACTAAGTTCCTACCAAATCTCGGTCCAGATTTAAACTTAGAACCAAAAGTTCTTATTTTCACTGGGCAAGTTTTTGACTGATCTGGCTAAGTTAGTGAATGTTCTTTTTTCTTTAATATAACTAATGTTTTTCACAAAAAACAGACAGATAAGTAAAATCTCCCGTCAAAGGGGAACTTGGTCTTTTTAGTTTTTGGGTATTTTCAGAAACTGAGATTTTTGATATTAATTTGGCCCCTATTTTACAGGAGTTCTTTTTAATTTGATTTACATACTGTAGTCTAAATTTTTTAAAAATTTATAAAATAAGGAAAAAATTTCCTCGTCTAGAGCAACAAAGGGAAAAGTGCCAAATTTGTAATTTTAGAGTAGGACGGAAAAATTTTAAATTTGGAAAAATTATTCATCTAATTTTATTTAAAATTGTCACGCTTTGGGTGTTTTTTAAATATTTAAATTTTTGTTAATTACACTAAATATGGTTGTTGAAACCATTGTTTTTAAACATTTTTAAAAACAAGAAGGTATTGATTACTGTTTTCTTGCGCTTAGCACCTATTTGCTCTTTTTTTTTTTTAAACTTCTGGCACTTGGCAATTTTTTTTAAAGGGGAAATAAAACTATTATTTTAGGGAGAAGTTTTTTTTAGTAATATTTTTGTGTACCACATTTTAATTAAATTTATTGATTGGGAAGTATATAATTTTGTTAAACGTCAGTGATTTACCAGTACCTACTTTGCAAATTTAAACGTTTAATTGTAAACCTCTTTTTAATGAACAAACACAGTCATTATGTTCCAAGAATGATTTATTGTAACATTATTAAAAACTCAGAAGTGCATTTTGAATACCATACAGATTTAAACGATTTTGTAACAAGCACACAAAAAAATTTCTATTTTCTAAAAAAAATATTTTAAATATTCTTGTAGAGAAGTTATCCTGATAAGAGCAGTCTTTTAAATTAAAAAAAGGATTATTTATTAGTTTTAGTGTACAGATTTTGTGTACAAACTTTTTTTATTTATAAACTTATTTTCTAAGAAGGGATTTGTATCATTTATTAATTTTTCATATTCTTTAAAATTTTAAGATTAATCAGTGGCGTACCAAACAAATGTGACACATTAAAAAATGCCTCTTAATACATAGTACATTGTGCCAAATTTCATTAAACTATCTAAAGTAGTGTTACAGATATTGATAATAAATGATTTATTTTTGAAAAATTTACCACCCTATATTTCAAAAGTTAAGACATTTAGGACATACGTTCATGTCATGTTTTTTTCCTAAAATGAACCTAAAACTCGCCCCTTAAATAGTGGTATTCAATTGAAATCCCTGACATACCTACTGAGTAATGATTTTTAATCTCAAAGGTAATAAGGGCAGTCCATTGTGAATTACCCGGTATGTATCTAACATAGTAGCAAAATATGTAGAAAATATATTTTCATATTTTAAATTAATTAGTTTATTTGCGAAATAGCTAAATAAACCTAACTTTTTCACCTAAATACAAGAAAAACTGGCGTTATTACTCTTGATATATAATCTTCACATTTGTTTTAAACTCAAACTGCCCAAGACAATTGAATTATAAGTAAAAACATAATACCGTTTCGACCTCATTATGTCGTTACCCACACAATAACAGTAAAAAAATCCAACCTATTTTTAGACGTAAGACGCAGAATTAGCGGCAAAATGAAACTTGAGTAAGTCAGTATCGGAAACCACTAATAAAAACAGAGAGATTCCCAAATAAAATATACAAGTATATAATTTTTTATATTGCAGACATTTCTGCATCCAAAGGTTACTTTGTGATATACACTAGTATAATCTGTTGATAATGATGCATCACTAATGTGGAATGCAATGTTGTCACTGCATTTCGCCGCAGCAATATCTATACAAGTAAAATAATATTCACCCTGCCGGTATACTCCAAGCCGCGAAAGCGACCCTCTGCTGGCAATTTCCTGAACGTCAGTATACAATTTTTTCTAAAAAAACCTTCATTTCTGCGTCAGCTATAAATAGGTATGGTTATATTTAGCGTGACGTCAACAGGCCAATTAAATGAAATGTAAATTTAAAATGTACTGACGCAACAGTGTCTTGACAATGTATATTTATATGTATATATATATATATATATATATATATATATATATATATATATATATATATATATATATATATATATATATATATATATATATATATATATATATTTATATATATATCACACATAATATATAAAATTATTATTTACTATTTATTTACATATTATACTTTTAAAACTTGAAATTAATTAAATTTATAATATCGTTTTATTTAATTTGGCAACATTGCAAAAGACAGGTTTTCGTGAAGGTTTGTTGCCTAATTCGAAAACTTTAGTGTTTTTAGAGGATCGATTATTTTAATAAGGGAACCAGTCAACATATTAAGATGTAATCTAAGAAAACAACGATAATACCAGCGTTATTCAGGTTCATTAAGAAAAAAGTGGGCATTGCAAACATTAAACTATAAAGTAAATGGGCATGTTCCTTTAAAATATGCCACCTATTGATATTACTCTAAATTATTTTACGAGAATTCTCAAATTTTATACTCTTTTAACATCTTTATAACCTAATATTACAATTAAGTTTAATGTATACTAAAAAAGGGGTTTAAAAAATTAGCAACTTAGTCAAAAACTTGTTTACCCTCTCTCGCTTTAAATTTGTATTTATTATGTATGTTTTATTCGATTATTTGATAAGCAGTTACTGTTTTGTCACCATTGATTTGGTATTTTCAAACCTAAACAAAAAAACTTTTATTTGTCTCGTCAACTTTTACTAAAAATAATCAACACGTTTATTAGGCAACTTGTAAAATATAAACCTAATTAGACATTTAGTTGTTAATTTTTATTAATAGTGTATTTGTTACAGGTGTGCGAATATTCCAAATTTGAATTAACGGGACAACTGAATACGGTTTATTCGATTGAATAATTTAAATAATTCAAACTATTCGAATATTTTGGGTTTAAAATTAAATTTAAATATATATATATATATATATATATATATATATATATATATATATATATATATATATTATATATATATATATATATATATATATATATATATATATATATATATATATATATATATATATATATATATATATATATATTTAATTTCAGGATATATATAATATCATAAGATGCCGATTTCGGACATTATAACATGTGTCTATCACTTCCGGTTTAACCGGAAACGACATCAACTTTGATTTTTTTAATGGAAGACCCTGTATATTTTTCAAAATTTGGATTCTTCTTATCATTTCTGATAAAAAATCTATATTATATCATATACCTATCTCTTTTTTTTTTTAATTGCAAACCCCCTATTTTTTCCAACTTTTTTATTTATAATTAATAGGGGTGTGCAAATAGTTGTCGAATTGAATCGAACCGAATAATTATCTTTGATTCAATTTTCGAATCAAATATTCAAACTATTCGAATAGCTTTAAATATTTGAATAGCTATTCAAATAGTTCAAACTAATTGATTAATTCAAACTATTTGAATATTGCGAACTATTCGAATAAATCGAACTATTTAAATAGTGCAAACAATTTAAATTTGGTATTTTTTAAATAATTAATTGTATAAGCTAAGTATAAGATTCGTAGTAGCTATTTAAAAATAATATGCAAACAAAACGCTTAAAGTTTCTATTTAAAATTACGTCTTTAAGTGATGAATGAAATAAAGTTTTTTTTTTAACTCCTTTTAAGACTAATCTTAAAGGTATATAATAAAAAAACTAATTTATTATATTTTAGTATGTTATAAGTAACCACCACAACAACTTTCTAATATTTTAGCTTCCATATTAATTAGTTGCATTCAAAGATTACAAACCTTTTAAAATTGCCGCCAAAATTAATTTACATTTCTGAATAATCAAAAAAAAAGTTTTTAATTCAAGTATATCAATCATTTAAAAAATCATTTAAAAAGTCTGATATATTTAAATAGTTCAAACTATTCGAGTAGTTTGAACTATTTAAATGATTCCAGCTATTCGAATAATTTAAATAATTTGAATAGTTCAAATTATTTGAATAGTTCAAATTATTTGAATAGTTTAAACTATTTAAATTATTTAAATCAAATAATTGGAATTCGATTTGCCCCGAATAATTAAAAATTTGGAATATTCGCACACTTCTACTAATTACACTATTAATAAACTGTAAAATTACAAACTAAATGTTCAAATTATTTATATTTTACAGTTCCCTTATAACGTTTTGGGTTTATTTTTTAGTTAAAGTTAAAGAGAAATTAAAGTTTTTTGTTTATATTTAAAAATATCAAATCATTGATAAAAACAGTAACTGTTTTTCAATATTAAATAAAACTTACATTTTAAATAAAAATTTAAACCAAGAGAAGGTAGACAAGTTTTTGACTCAGTTGCTAATTTTTTAAACCCCGTTTTTAGTATACATTAAACTTAACTGTTATAAAAGGTTATAGAGACGATAAAAGAGTCTATAAAATTTGGGAATTCTCGTAAAATAATTTGGAGTAACAAAAAGTGGCATATTTTAAAGGAACATGCACATTTACTTTATAGTTTAATGTTTGCAATGCACACTTAATATGTTGACTGGTTCCCTAATTAAAATAATTATTGATCCTCTAAAAACACTAAAGTTTACGAATTAGGCAACAAACCTTCACGAAAACCCGTCTTTTGCAATGTTGCCCATTTAAAAAAACAATATTTATGTCTTTTCTTTAATGCAAAACATTAAGTTGCCATTTTTGGGGAGTGACATACATTTAATTATTTTTAAGTTTTAAAACTACGAATAATATAATTTAAATATTTTTTCGTCAAAGATTTGTTTCCCATTGTTTATTTACACTGCACAGAAAATTTTTACGTTCACCACTGCGGTCTACAACCAATATTTTTTTTTAAATAGAAATAAATAAAAATAAGTTAATATATTATATACTGACTAATAAAAAATTAAGTCCTAACAGAAATATTCTGATCAATTAAGAACTACTTATATTCTTTCTTTTATATCTTTGTTTTTTTTACTTTTATAAATTCGATTTTAGTTTAAATGTTTAGACACAGATTTTTCCATTTATAACTTCTGCGTTTTAGTTCTTTTTTGGGAAAAAAATATTGCGGTAATTTAAGTCAGATTAACTGTATTTGGGTATTTTTTTTTTAATTTAATGTTTTAAATGTATAACCTTTCAAGGATATTGTATTAAATTTTGAGGTCAGTCGAAGCAAAATTGGCGGATTTATGATAGTTTTAATTACCGTTGCTCCAATCTAGTTACGTAGGCGTTTAAAATTCCCAAAAATGTAATTTTTAATGTATGTGACCACCATTCCGAAAAAAACTACTGAACCTATTGTTTTAAAAAAAAATTACACATACTCTACAAACAACTAACCATTAAGTGTAGTCGAGTTTGTTTTTATTTTTCAATTAGAATTAATCTTACAATTATAAATAGTTCGATTTTATTGTTAAAAAATCGATATGTCGACTTTAAAATAATACAAAAAACTAAAAATTAATAGAATAAAAAAACTTGGCATCAACTGGGAGAGAAACTAACTAACTAAAATATATATTTTTTTTTATTTTAAATAATCCATTGCTACGAAATCGTGGTCACCGCAAAAATATAAAAATTCGAGGTACCAGCGGAAATCTGCAATAAATCCCTTATTTCTTCATATTTTTGTAACAATTTTTTTATTTTTCAAATGTTGTATTGTAATATACTAATTATCAAAATAAATCTATAATAACAATATTTCATAAAAAATTCTTGACAGTAGGCCTTTTTTTGACCGGACAAACTTTACCCTCCCCTTTAAAAAATATGAAAAAATACAGTTTTATACAGGTTGTCCTGTTAAGGTCGTCCTCCGGCGATATCTCAGAAACTGTTCATCGCATAGCTTTCGGAAAAAAATATTTATAGTAAAACTGGCCTTAAAAAAATGCTAAAAATTATTTTCACGTTTCTAATTCCGCTGCTAGGGGACGTTAAACTAATAACAAAATTAAAAACACGGATTATTTAAAAATATGCCAGTTTAACTTATATTGTTAATAGATTTGTCGCAAACTAGTAAAATAAAGAAACTTTTTCCTTTAAGTGTTTTCCTAATCTATTAAATATAGGAAAGGGAGAGCGAATGTAACATTTGAAAAAAATTAAATAACTTTTTTTAGGCTTAATGATCTTGATAAACTGGGTTTGTTTAAAAGAGCTTTTATCAAGGCTTAAGGTAAAATAACGGTATAAATAATTTATTTTTTTATTTTATTCCTAGACACTGATTTGTGTCAAAGTTACACATTGTGTGAATTTTTTCGAAAAATTTAAATACAATAGTATTATCAATATAAGCCCATTAACAAGGGCATAAAAAACTTAAGAAACTGCTGAAAACCGCATTTCATATCTTGGTTAATTCTCGACTTATTGCCAAAAAACTGCATTCCTCGTATTCTTTCCTATTTTAAGTTGTCAGATTAACAACGTGGCTTTTTTTTATCGAGAATGTCATGACAACAAAAACATTTTGTTTTTCTACGAATATTAAATATTATCCCAATTATTGGTTTATCATCAATTTTGACACTATTCATTATTACACGGCTAGCGGATAATAATAATCGATATAGTATTATCTACGGCTCTGGCTTATTATATCTTTAATGTGCTGGAATAAAATGCATATTTCCATTTTCTCTTAAACAGGTTGCCAAACGTGTAAACCTTACCACTGTTTTATTAAAATTCCGTCTTATGGTTTATCTTATGCTTATGGCATATTGTTTTGCTGAAATAGAGCAATTTTGAAATATTTAAAATAAACGGCAAACATATTGTATGCCTCGGTGGTAAAATAAGACATAATTTAAAATTACCTACTAACTATTAACAACACGACTACTAATAATAATAACGATGAACAAGAACTAAATTTAAAATTATTAGGTTTGACACACAATGCACTTCTTATTTTTGACGTCCCTGTTTTCTGTGATTTTTGACGTCTGGGCTCGATAAAAACGCTGCGTTGTTTATCTGACAGCTTAAAATAAAAAATTAACTAAGATATCGAAATGCGGTTTTCACCAGTTACTTAAGTTTTTTATGCTCTTTTTAATGGGTTTTTAATAATAATACCATTGTTTTTAAATTAAAAAAAAAAATCTCAAAATTTATAACTTTAACATAAATCAGTCTTTACAAATAAAACAAAAAAATAAATTAATTAAACCAATATTAAATCTTAAGCCCCCGTAAAAGCTCTTTCGAACAAAACATAGTTTATTAAAATCGGCTAAGCCAAAAAAAGGTTATTTAATTTTTTTTTAATCTTTATTTGCTTCTCTTCCCTTCTCATATTTGATAGGTTAAAAAAAAAGTTTTCTAATTTTACATTGTTTGTAAGAAAACTATCAACGATATAAGTTAATAAGGCATATTTTTAAATAATTTTTTTCAATTTTGTTTTTAGTTTTACGCCCTCTAGCGGTGGAATTAGAAACTTGAAAATAATGCGAAAGGGGTTATCGATATATCGCCGACGGACGACCTTATCAGGACACCCTGTATAATACAAAACTACAACTGTTGCTTTAAACGATATAAATTTTGACTAACTTACAGGCTCTTTTTTATGATATATGTTTTATAATTATGATTAAAAATACAATTTGCTTATTAGGGATAATTGCATAAAAAAATAAAAACTTTTTCTAGGTATAGCCATTAAAGAATTACTATCTGCCAAAACTTGTAATAAGAGGTAACTTCGTACACCGAGATGGTGTGTTCCAACACTTCGTAACATCATTCATCAAACGATAAGTTTCATGCAAAATCCAAAATATGTATTGTGTAAAGTTACTAACGAGCTTATGCAAAGGAGAAACAGTTCCAATAAAATGTTCTTATAAAAGTTTAGGCATGTTAGATATTGGTCGGTGATAATTGCGCTTATCAGTGCTAGACATAGGCTGCTGCTAGCCATTTTAACTCTTATTAACTCACATTGTAGAAAAGAGTACAAACATCATGGGATACGGGTAATAAAATAGGTTATTTAGTGACTTATCGATAAAATTTTCTTTTGACAAATCTTTAAAACACGAACACAGTTGTGAATAAATACAATCAAAAATAACCACCCACACGTAATAAAACTTCTAATTGTTTTAGTGAATTTTTTATTAAAGAATAACAGTTAAAAAGTAAAGACATTAGCGATAAGTGGAAAAATAATTAGAATACAATATTTTTACAAAATCTTTTTTGAACAGATAAAACTTCAATTACACTTTATTTTTCTTAAAATAACTGGAATAATTTAAACACATCGACGTTTGGCTTGTACATTGTAGGCTTTTTTAAAAATACTTATTTAATTAAATATTTATTAATTTCACATTTATTAAAATGGTTAAAATACACCTAACAGTTAAAAAATATATATAAGCGTTTAAAATATACAGGGTGTCCTATTTTGGTGTGTTTTAGGGGTTTCTCGCTTATGAGTGAAGTAACAAAGATGCGGTTTTCAACAGATTTGTCCTAGCCCCCTTAGTTTCTTCGCTACAGGGTGATTTTAAAAAAGTTGTATTTTCGGTTACCCTCGTATCTCAGGTATCTGATAACTTATCGAAAAGATAAAAACGGGCCTATAGAACTTTTTTACGTAGAATACAGTGGCGTGTTTGAAATTTTTCTCGGATATACTTTCTTTGAGATATTGAAAGTTGCACTTTTTAAATGGAACACCCCGTATATTTTTTCGTCATATTATTTGCCACACTGAGAGCTTTCTAAAAATATAATATAGTCGAAACCTATTTTTATAAACAGCATGAAAACATGCAATTATTTACTTTTTAACATAGGCGGCTTTGGTTTAAATTAATGACAGTCAAATTAATCAACGTCAAATGATTGCTATTGAATTTTTTATGCTAGTTCCTAGATTATCGTTATCATTTATCTAAAAATATGGCACAAAACCAAAATTTTGAACATTTTGAAAAGTATGATATGAATAGATGTTTCATATTATCCAACGAGGACGTCGATGAGGCGGCGGAGCTTTATCTAAATAAGTACGTTAAAAGAACGAATAATATTTTTTTCAAATTTGACTTTTTCTCGATTTCTATATAGATATCCTGAAAGAAAACAGCCTGATAGGCGCATATTTCGTAAAATACAAAACAATCTAATTCAATATGGGTCATTTAATAAACCTAGGCGAAAAATTATAGTAGAGATAATAAAGTAGCTGAAATAAGTGTTTTGGCATCAGTTGAAAATACCCCAGGACATCTTGCAGGCAAATAGAAGAAAATATCAGAGTATCCAAAACAAAAGTCAAAAATATTGAAACGACATAAATTCAAACCTGACAAGTGTAAACTTGTGCACAATCTTCATCCTGGCGATCCTGAGCGGAGAGTGGAGTTTTGTAACTGGTTTCTCAATATGTGTGAAAGGCAAAATAATTTTGAAAGGAAGATCATTTGGTCGGACGAAGCCCATTTTACTAGTGCGGGTATCCTCAATAGAAATAACTGAAAGTTTTGGACCAGGTAAATGAACACGTTATTTTTCCCGGGAACGCTAGGGAAGGTTTGGATTCTATGTTTATTGTTTCATTTTGGGAAGAAGAATTAAATATTGTATTTACCAAGGAAATTTGAATTCTGATAGATACATACAAATCCTTCAAGAAAAGCATTAACTATTATGGAAGATATTCCCTTGGTTCAAATAAATGACATCTATTTCCAACAAGATGGAGCTCCGGCTCACAACTCTCACGTGATACAACACTGGTTGGAACAGCACTTTCCTAATAGATTTATAGTCACGCACGGACCTATTCGATGGCCACCACGGTCCCGGACCTCTCAGTTTTAGATTATTTTTGTGGGGATATTTAGAAGGTAAAATATACTCGAGGAGGTATGAAACAATTGAGGAATTAGAGACGCCACAGAAAATGCCTTTAGAAAGTTACGAGCCCGCTCTTTCAATTTGAAAATGCTTTAAGAAGACTACAGACGCTATGCCAACAATGCATAAGACATCATGGTCACCAATTCGAACAGTATTTATAAAATTAGTAGTTAAGTTTGTCTTTTAAGGCTAAGAACTATTCTAGCGTAAAATTGTTATTTTTATCCATTTGGTTGTCTTGTTAATAAATGTTTATATTACTAGATTATTTTTTGGTGCGAGAAGGCATTTGACGTTGATTAATTTGACTGTCATTAATTTAAACCAAAGCCGCCTATGTTAAAAAGTAAATAATTGCATGTTTTCATGCTGTTTATAAAGATAGGTTTCGACTATATTATATAAAATAAAGAATATACGGGGTGTTCCATTTAAAAAAGTGCAACTTTGGCTAATATCTCAAAGAAAGTAAATACGAGAAAAATTTCAAGTAAGCCACTGTATTCTGCGTAAAAAGTACTATAAGGGCCCGTCTTCATCTTTTCGATAAGTTATCAGATACCTGAGATACGAGGGGTAACCGAAAATACAACTTTTTAAAATCACCCTGTAGGCGAAGAAACTAAGGGGGCTAGGACAAATCTGTTTGCGGCATCTTTCGTTTGATAAAAAGTAGCACGGTGTCGCGAAAACCGCATCTTTGTAACTTCACTCATAAGCGAGAAACCCCGTAAAACACATGAAAATAGGACACCCTGTATATATTAATTTATTTATTTATTTTTTTTGGTTGTACAGGGTCTTCGATTTATTTACGTGGATTCTGGAGCCTTTATTTTTTGAAGACAGAAAAAAATTTTTATAAAAAGTTATAGGTTTTTTTCCATATTATCTTTTGGAATTATCAGTAAAAAAATATCGCAAAAAAAAATGGAGATATAGGCAACTTCAACTTTTTTGAATGAAACGCCCTGTATATTATGCGCTACAATAAAAGATCTTTTTTGTTCTGATTTCAAATATATATACATTGATGATATTTGGATGAACCATTTTTGAAATATTTAAGCTTAAAATATAAATAAATTAAAAAAAAATCATATTACTATCATCAAGAAAGCTATGAAAACAATAAAATTGTTTTAGAAAATTTGACGTATTTATATTGTAAAAAGTCAAAAAAAATCCTACAATTTTTATATAAAACATTTTTTTCTGTCTTCAAAAATAAAGGCCTCAGAAGCCACGTAAATATAATCAAAGACCCTGTACATAAACAGTTTAAAATCATAAACTTAATAATGGTTTACCATTAACTTTTCTAAGTTCCGTTTTTACGAACGATTTTTTCACGGGCCACTTTTTGAAGTCATGTATATGTGCATAATTATAAAACGTGAATAACTTTGTACAGGTTAATAATAACAATGATATGAATAACCAAATACGATATTAATAATGCAAAAATAACATTTTAATGTCTAAAATGAGTAATTTATATATCAAGTCAAGAAACACATGCCTATCTACATACCTTTATACTTGTAAATGGTGAAGATTTCAAGTAATACGAGGGCGTGTTATTAAGTACCTAATTGTTTATCATTAACTGCGTTTTGTTCGTTCTTGGATGATTTAATTTACTGAAAAAAAAAATTTAAAGGCAGTTTATATTCCAGTTAAGAGAATTTTGCTTATTGCTGTGGTTTGATTTTAAAGGTAGTCGGAGTGCGTCATCACATCACATGTCGACTACCTTAGCATCCAAACCACAGAATAGTGGGCAAAAATTAAGCTAAATAAATCTATACAAAAACTCATTAAAATAAATCTTTTATTAAACCTTCGGGAAATAGACAATTTAAGAGTTTTTGAAAGGTCCCTACCAGTAAAAGCTGAACCTGTAGAACCCAAACAACCGGCAGCTACCACCGGGCTACATCGCGCCCGCCCATTATTTACTGGGCATTCTTTCCCCAAGACCTAAAAAGGTAAATGGGGAAGTGCAAAGACGATACTCTATGTATTAAAATATTATGAGCTAAAAGTTGATGTTTTAATATAATCAGTAATGAATAAAGCAGAAATTTGAAAATTGGAAATTGAATTAAATTGGGATGTAACGCCAAAACGCATGGGTTCCTGATAACTTTTTTTTTTTCTAAATAAATTTCATCTAAGGAATATTTTAATATAAAAATCCACTTTTATTTATTTTAAAAAATATTTTTACAATGATTTCAACACCGAGTCTCAGTTGCCCAGTCGTGCCAATTGGTCGACGGAAAGGGGCCAAACAATTAACACGCAGAGTGGGCTATATAACCCTTTCACCCGGGCCCAAATTTGCACGTTGGAGGCGAGAGAAGGTTCCCCCTGTGTTTCTTCTTTTGCTCTCGCACGCTTATTTGCACAGCCAAGCGGCAAGGCTTTCGTAGGTATATACTCGAAAATCTAAAGAGTATTTTTAATTTCTTTGTAAAAAATAATTTTTAAAACAAAATCACAATCTATACCTTATTTTGGTGTTAAAAATATTTTTGTATAGCAATTAATAAATAACTAAATACATTTATTCTGATTTTTAATCAGTTAATTTTGATATATGTTAAAAAATTTTTACATGATGTAGCTTGTTAAACCTCCAGATTCCAAAAAAATAAGGGACTCTTTGTTGATGTTAAAATAACTCTTGGTGTGAAGTAGCTCTACAAAACTAAGAAAAATAAAATTTTCCTGTTTATTAAAAATTACCTACGGAAAATATAAGGTCAAAAAATAGAAATTATCATCGTACATTTTTTTCAATAACACTAAAATATTAGACTTGCATTTTTATATTTTTTTAATACACAACTTTTGATTAGTAATGTATTTCAACCGTTTTCAAGTGAAAACTAAAAACTATTTTTAAAAGCTACGACTTATATACCATTCTTTGTTCTACGAACCTTGGGCGATTTTCACGGTTTAGCAACAGATATGCCAGATATTTAAAATGTTAATAATTTTTTGTTTAAATTAATACAGCTTCTTTAAATTTTTCTCTATTTCAGTGGTTTCCCTTTTTAGTATTTTCTTTTTTCTCTGGACCATTGTATAAGGGTGTTGTTTTGACCATGCGTGTTCGGCAATCTCTGACTTCAAAAATTTTACCTCGTTCCGTATGTTTTTTTTTGTTCTGTAACTCTTATTTTGTGTTTTCTTTTTTTTTCCCGATGTTTGCCTCCCCCCACATTCACAGGATATTCAGAGTTACAGTCATATTTAAAACATTGTTGTCCCTTTTCAGGTCTCGTCTTAGTAAGAATACTTTTTAGAGTGATTTGGGATAAATGCCATTTTAAATGTTTTATCCTTTCGGATTCTACGGTTTTTTTCCAAAGTCCATTTAACTACGGAATTGTCATAAATATTTGGTCCTTTGGGGTCTTTTCAATTAGAGTTTTTTCTTATTTTGAATTTTTAAGGAAACATATTATTAATATTAAAATAGCCTAAAAAACAACTTTTTATGTAAAAATAATTTTAATTTTTAAAATATATAAAAAAAACCCAATATATAAAAAAAAAAAGGGGTTTTTTTATATTTTTAATTTTTTAAAAAAATTTTTTTTAAAAAGATTTTTCAAAGGGAAAAATTTTAAAATTTTTGTACATTTTTTAAAAAGGGACCAAAAATTTTTGGTTTTAAAAAATAATGAGAAATTAATTTTTCTAAAAAAACCCCAAAGCCTAAATTTAATCACACTTGGTATTTTTTTAATGAAACCTTTTACAAACCATTAGAATTTGTTTATTATTACCTCCCATTTTTCCGATAGTCAATAGCCAAAAGACCCCTGTGAACAACAATAATGTTAAAATTATTTAAACAAAAGAATGAATATAACATTAGTCTTATAAAAAAAAAAAGATTTTAAAAAAAATGAGTTTTCGGTTTTGTAAAGGCAAAATCAGATAATCCTTTTAAAAAATTTGGTTTTATGGTAATTTTTTTGGGGCAAATCCGAATTTTACCCCGGGGATAGTAGAGAAAAAAGCTGCAATCGCGATACTTATAAAATTAGATAAAAGGGGTTTTTTTTTTTTTTCCAAAACCCCCTATTTTTTTTCCCCTTTTTTTTTTGGTCTTTTTTTTTTAAATTTAACGAGCCCAAAAAAATTTTTAAAATTTAATTTTGGGATGATCAGCATTTAAAAAAATTTTTATTATCAAAAAGGGAACATTTAAAAGTTTCTGCCCCCTTTTTTTTTGATAAGTTTTGGGTCTAAGAGCAATGATACAATAGTTGATAAAAAGGGGTTTTTCCCTAAAACCCCCAAAATTTTTTTTCCTAAAAACCTTTTAAAAAGATGTACAAAAAATTTTTTAAAAAGAAATATATTTTTTTCGAAAACCAAATAAAAAAACAAACCGCCCCTTTTTGGGTAGTAAATTTTTTTAATTTTAAAGGAAGGAAAAAGGGGAAAAGAAAATTTTAAAAAAAAAATGTACATTATGATAATTTCAATTTTGTTACTCTTATTTCTCCATGAAACTAACATTACAAAAAAATAAATTGTTTTTTTCATATTATGCAATTAAAAATTTTCTAATCGGTCTTTCCATGTTGAAAATTTGTTTATCTTTTTAACAGCCAAAAATCTGGGCATCCAAAAAAATTTTTTAAGACCATGTTTTTTTTTAATTTTTTCGCTTTTTTTTTTTCCGGGTTTTTTAAAAAAAAAAGGGGGGAAAAACTTTATTTTTGGGGTTTTTTAAACCCCAAAATTTAAAAAAATTTTCAAGGTGCTTAAACAAAAAACCCGAAAGGAAGTTTTTTTTTAAAATTTACAGCCGAATTGGTTAAATTTCAAAAAGATATTGACCTAATAAAAATTAAATTACACAAAAAAATTTTTGGGGTTGGGGGAAAAAATTTTTAAATTATTTTTTAAATACCAATTACATGTAAACTTATACTTTTAAAAAAAACCCCGGTTTTAAAAAAAATAAAAAAAAAATTAAAAAAAAAAACCCCCGGGCTAAAAAAGGGACCCAACGCATTACAAGTTTTTTTTTTGGGGGATTTTTTAAAAAGTGGTGGTTTAAAATTTTTCCCTTTTCCCCCTTTTTCCCCCCGGGGGATAATACTTTATCGGGTGCATTTTTTTTTATTTTTAACCCCCAAAAAATAGGTAAGGAAAACCATTATGCGGTTTGGTTTTTTTGTGTTGCTCGATGGCGTTAAAATTGGGAAAAAAAAAAAAATTGAAAATTTTTAAACAGCAAAATTTCTTTGTTTGTTGAATGTTATTACAGCCACCAAAATGGCAGCTTTTTAAAAAAGAGGTATTTGTTTGTTTTTAATTTTTTTTTTATTTAAATTTTAAATTTTTATGAAAAACTAGATATTTTTTCCAATTTTATAACAATGATTGTATTGTTCTTAATGAACGGAGTTGCCGGCTCAATATAGCTTTACTCCCATTTGACCCAGGAAACTTTTTAAAACCCACATTAGTTGTGGTTAACCAGTTTTAAAAAGTTGTAGCTAAAGTATAAAAAAAATTAAAAAAGGGAAAAGGGGATTTTCCCTTTTTCCCCCTTTGGGGAAAGAAAAAAATTTTGGGGAAAAAGTAATCCAATAAATTAATTTAATTATTTTAAAAGCCAACTGAATTTAAAAAATTTCAAAGGTTTTTAATTATTTTTTAATTAAAAGTTCCAGTAATTTTCATTTATTTCCCTAAAATTTTAAAAATCACTTTGTGCCTTTGGGGGCAAAACAAAAAGAAGGGGGTCAAGACAAGTCTTTATTCGGATTAGACGGGTTGAATTACGAAGATTCGCATTTGTTAATCAAAAAGTTGTAGGTGCAGGTGTTTCCTTTTTGGGGTTTTTAAATTTAAAAGAGGTAATTAGCAAGAACACTTTTATTGAATTGTATACATTTTCCATCTTACAAAAGTGTCTTTTTAGAAAGCTTTTAAAAAAAAATTGTTTTGAAGTGTCTGAATACTTTTGCCCTTTTTAGTAATTAATGATTTTTTATATAAACGATTTATTAATTTTAATTAAAAAAAACTGCTTTGTTTTTTTTTAAATAATTCCCAAAATTTTTAATTTAAAACCCAAAACTAATTTTCCCAAAAAAATGTTTAAAAACCCTTTTTTAAAGAAGGGGTTAAAAAACAGAATCCTAAAAATTTTTTTTCCCTTTATTCTCCTAGACCGCTTTCCCCGCCAACAGGGTTTTTAATAGGGGTTTTCATACAGTTAAAAACAGAAAAAACCCAAAAGGGGATTTAAAAGAATTTCAAGCCTTTTGGGGGAATTTAAAATCTTATTTTTTTCGGTCGGGTTTAAAAAATTTAAAATTTTTTAAATTTACAGGATTTTCAATGGAATAATGATGAATAATAGGAAAAAATAAACCCCATTTAAAACCCCCAAAAGTCCTGGGGTCGAAACCTTCTGGAGAAATAAAGGAAACCCCAAAAAAATCGGATAGCTCCCTTTTTAACTATTTTTAAAAAACGGAGTTACATCTGGGTAAATTATAAAATAGAAATTTTTAATTTTTTATCCCTTTACCACTCCGGTATATACTGATGTGATTTGCAAAATGCTTTTTTAAAAAGACGTAAAAAGAAAAGATTTTAATATCTCACCTGGAAATTTTTAATGATTGATAACCCAGATTATTTTTTAAAAAAATTTTAAACTAGTGTTTAGTGGGAAAAATTTTAATTTTTTTTATTTATGGGACTGGGTAATAATTTTAAATGAAGAAAACCCCTTTTTTTTAAATAAATTTTTGAAAAATTTTTATTTATTATTTAGGGATTGACAAATTTTTAAAGAAATTTAATCTTTTTTAAAACGAATAAATAAAAAAAATTGGGTTTAAAAAATAATTCCCCAATTTTGGTTCACGATTTAAGTTTAAAACCCCAAATAAAAATATTTAAATAAAAAAAAGAACAAAAAAGATACCCTTTGTTTAAAAATTTAAAAAAAAAAATAAAATAAAAAAATTTTAAAATTAAAAAAAATTTGCCATTTTTTTAAACCCATTTTAAAAATTTTTGGGCGTTATACAGCATTTTTTCGCTGCTTGATTAAAAGGTTTTGGGTGAAAAATTAATTTTTAAATTTTGTTAACGAGGTTTTTTTTTCTGTTAACCAAAGTTTTTAATACCCATTTTTTTTAAAAAAAAATTTTTAAAAAAAAATCTTTGGAAAAAGGTCGGGTTTTAAACTCGAAATTTTAGGGCCCCAAAACCCCAAATTCCCCTTTTCCCAGTGCAATGAGGGGTTTTTTCCCCACCCAAATTTAAACTTTAAACCCCTTTAATTTTTTAAAAATCATCTATTTTCAAAGAAAAAACTGAAGGTTTTATTTTAAATGATTTGTAAATAAAAAAATTTTTTATTTAGTAAATAAAACCCCAAAAGAAAATTTTTTTTAACCCTATTTCCTTGCCCCTTGTAAATTTTAATTACCCTTAAAGATGTTAATTTCCCTTTACTAAAAATCCCTTTATTTTTTACCCAAAAATTTGGCTTTTTCCTTTTTGCAGTTTTCAAAAGGCCTTCGGCCAAATTTTGGATTAAAAAAGTAAAAGGGCTAAAACATTGGGGCGAATTCTGATGCCCCCCACCGGACGTTACTGGTTTTGGAAAATTTAAAATCTTTTTTAAGTGGGAAACTAAATTGTATAAAGTTATTTTATATTTGCAAAATTTTTTTATCAATTTGTCGTAGATTAAGATACTTTTTTTGTTAAATTTTCTGTGTTTTTTTAAATTTTGAACATTGTCCATGAATATTATGTAGATTCATTAAAACTTTTTGATAATCAATTTACCCTTTAAATTTTTTTTTTTTACATTTTTAAAATAAAATTACCAAAAAATTTTTTAATAAATTAAAAAGTTATTCCTTTTAAAAAAAACTTTTAAAAAAATCGGCCTAAAAATAAACAAATTTTTCAACCAAAAAAAGCGGTTTTTTTGGTTTTTTAGGAAAAAAAATTTATTAAAACCAAAATTTTAGATATTTTAAAAAAAAAATTTTTTTAATTCCCCTCGGATCAAATTTTATTATAATACTACTAAAAATTTTGTAAAACTGCAAGGGAAAAAAAATTTTTTTTATCCATTTTAAAAAAAATAGTGACAAATGTTAAACCAAAAGGGTTTAAAAAATAAAACAATAAATTTAAAAAAACCCTTTCATCATAACTTTTCGATGTCAAAAATCAAAATTTTTGATGCAAAATACAGCATCCTTTTAATTATGTTTTTTAAAAAAACAAGAACGTAATTTTCGGGAATTTTTGAAGACGCAGTGGGGTGGGGGGATTATTTTGTTTTTGGGGAAAATTGTGTTTTATCTTTTTATTTATATAAACGCTAGATTGGGGAATTTTTTAAATTCAATAAAAAACCCACAAAAACTTATTATTTTAAAAAATATACAAAATATATAATTTCTAAAATTGTAAGAATACACGTTATTAAAAATAAAAAAATTTCGACCGAAATTTAATATGTAGCAAAAAATTTGATTAAAAAATTCAAAGTTTTTATAAAAAAAAAGATAGAAGAAACGGGTTCCCTTTTAAAAAAATAAAATTTTTGTTCTTTCTTTGGTAAAAATTTTGCATAAGTTACAGCCTATAGAATAAAAAAACTAACAATTAAAATTTTATTTCAATAAAAAAAATTTATTAAATATTTTCAAATTTTAATTTTTTTTGGGAAAATTAAAAATTAATTTTTAAAAAAAAATAATAAAAACCCGTTTTTAATTTGGGTTTTTAATTTAAATTAAATTTGTGCAATTTTTGTTGTTTCAACTTTGGGGGTAAATTTGCTTCTTTTTGGGAAAATCCAAGGAATATCCAAAACCAAATATGGGGATATTTTTAAAAAAGAAAGGGGGCCCAAGAATGTAATCGTTATTTAAATTTCCCTTTTGTTTTAATGCTGCAGACAATGTAGGTTATTTTTTTTAATTCAGTAGATTTCCGTTATTCTACTGAAAAAGTTTTACCCGTTTTTGCATTATTAAATTTTTTAAAAAATAGAGAAAATTTTAAAATTTTTACTTCATTCTTTTTGTATTACGACCAATTGTTCTTTGTCAAACCCGAAACATTTATTAAATTAAATTTTTTGGGTTCTACCAAAAATGTTTTTATCCTTTTGTTTGTTTTTTTTAGGAACAATTTGGATTTTTGGGCCCTTGGGGTTTCACTAACTTATCCAATTTTAAACTTAGAACAGAGGATAATCCATTAATTTTTTTTAATACCCGGTATTTAAATATATTATTAAACGATAACCAATTATTTTTAACGTTCCGTCCCCGGACCCTTAATTTTTTCCATATTTTTTTTTATAATATGTCGGGTAAAGATTTAAAAACCCGGGAACTATTTATATAAAAAAAATTTAAAAATTATAAAAAAATTTTGGGTTTCACCAAAGACAACAATTTTTTTTTTTGGTTATGATGTGATTTTTATTATTTAAAAATAATTTCAAATTCAATTTATAATTTTATATAAAATATAAAACACGACATTTCAAAGATTTTTTTGCATTCGGGCTAATGGTACAAAAAATTTTTCCAAAAATCGCGTTTAGATATAAAAAGAATATTCGTTTTTAAGTTTGGGGTTTTAAAAAATATTTAAACTTTAAAACAAAGCAAGGTTTATATACGTTTTTGACAAAAATTCAAAAGTTGAACCCCTTTAGGGGCCCAAGATATTCCATGAAAAGGGGATGAAAAAACAAAAGGGAAATGTGGACATCGCCAAATTTTATAAGGTAATTGGTTTTATTAAGCAAAAAATACCGGGCCCCAAACCCAAAAAAAATTTAAAACGTTGACCCAAGAAGATATCACCAAATTTTATCTGAAGCTCTAGATAACAAAAAGGGGCCCCAATTGGCAAAGGGGCCCCGGGGTCATGGATGGGGTCAAAAAAAACCCTTATAACTTTTTGGGCCTGCCCCCCTTTTTTGGGTTTTTTTAAAGTTCATGAAAAAGATTTTTTTATAACCCCTTTAAACCCTTTTTAGTTTTATGGAAATTTTTTTTTGGGAAAATTTAAAAAAACCTTTCCCTTCCCTTTAAAAAAGCCCCCAAAATTTAAAAGGGTAAAGGTTCCCACCCCAAAATTTTTAAAAATTTAAATTTTTGGGGGGGTTATATTTAAATTTGACCTTTTCTGGAGATTTCCCCCCCGTTTTTTGGAAAAGGTAATTTTATCTTTTTTGAAAAGGGCTGGGGGGCCTAAATGCATTTAAAACAATTTTGCCTGAGGGCTTGATTACCCTTTGGGGTTTTTTTAAGGGTGGTAATTTTCTTCCTGAATCTTATCTAAAAATTTTTAGAAATCTTCTCCTGAAAAATTGAAATTAAAAAATAAAAAAAAATTTTATTAAAAAAAAAAAAAAAAATAAAAATACACAAAAAAGAAACTTTAAGATTATTAAAAAAAAAAATAATGCGCAAATTTAACTAAGGTATTGTGTTAAAGTGAAAAAACATGTAAGTTTCATATTTTTTTAATTTACTAAGACATGCACTTTTAACCCGAAACAACATGAGAAATTTTTCCTTGTATTTAGAAGATTTATTAAAAAAAATTATGTTTCATTGCGCTGCAAAAGGAATAATCCTAACATGTTGTTTCAGGTTCAAAATCATGTTTAGTAAATTTAAAAAAATGGAGCTGGGAAAAGGGGCTCAGTTTTTTAAAAACATACCTTAGTTAAATTTACGCATAGCAGGGTTTTTTTATTTTTTTGGGCTTTTTTTTTTTAAAAATTTAATTTTTTTCCTTTTTTTTTAGCGGGAAAAATTTACTTTGGTAGTGATTTTGACATAAGATTTTAGGGGGTCCTTGGGAACCTTTTTTGAGAGCCCCAGGGGATAAACTTTTTGAGCCCTCGAGTATACCTTTTTAAAGATTTTAAATGCATTTTACCCAAAAACCCCCAGTCCTATCAATAAAAAATAAAGATCCTTTTTTGGAAAACTTAGGGGAAAATTTCCAGTTGGGCCCTTTTTTAAATATGGAAACTCAAAATTTTTGGGAATTTTTTAAAAATTTTATAGTCCGGGCTTTGGGATTTTGATGGGTTTTTGGGGGATGTTTTTGCAAATTTAAAGGACAGTTATTAAAATAGAAATTTAAACAACAAAAAAAATTCCCAAAACCCCGGTTTAAAAATTTTTAATAAAAATCGATTTTCAATTGTTACCTTTAAGAATTTAAAAGCTGGAAAAAAGGGACAAAAAAAAAGTTAAGAAGTTGTTATCTTATTTTGATCCAATTAAATCCCCAAACTTTGGGCCAAACCCTTTTGGGGCACCCCCTATTTTTTCCAAAATGGTGGGTATTTTTAAACCCCCATTTTAGAGCCAAAAAATTTTTTGGGGGGGTACTGAAGATAAGACACAAAACACATTTTTTATAAATTATAAAAATGGTAAATGTACAGTGCAGTGCGGGGGATAAACAAAATCGAAAAAAATTTTCTCTGATATAGCCGGGATCCTTAACCCCCAAAAACCTGAAGAGTATACCGAACACTGTTTCAGGAGGTTCTCCGCAACTTTATTAGCTAATTCTTCTGGGACAACATTACAGTTTTAAAAAGGCACGGAATCATCTTCGGTTGCAAAAAATTATGTAGAAGAATTAATAACATATAAAATGGAAATTGCTAATAAAATTTTAACAAATAATGTTTCGAAAAATAATACCATAAATTCACTCGGGCCGACGCCACGTCTACAGCCTGCAGCTTCAGCTACCACTTCCAGCGGCACCATAAGTTCTGGTTTATCCATCTGCTCAAACCGTTTGCTTGATTTAGCCTCTAGCTACTTTTGTTATAAATTATTATAAATAATATTGTAAAATAGTTAAAAGTCCTAGTTTTTATAACATTATTTATTATTATTACTGTTTAATAAATGTTTAATTTTATTTTTTCACTTACATTTAATTATAAACATATTTTTTGTGTCATAACCCCTAGTACGCTCGTAGAAAAATATAGTTCCCAACACTTGCGGAAAGAAATTTTCCTTCCCCACTTGTTGGAAAATATTATTTTAATTAAGAAAAGTTACTTAGCAACTTATTGTAAATTAAATTTATTACTTAAATAATGGACAAAGAAACTTTTAAATTTAAACGTATTTTGGGGTGGTCACGAATGTCGCTTGTATATAAAAACAAATGCTAAGCAAATAAGGCACATCTGTAAGAAGTGATTATTTGGCTGAGAAAAAAGAGTTGGTCTAGCTGTTTTGGATTCTCCTTAAATCTTGAGATACGTCTATTTTAATCAGCACTTTTAGGAAACTTTATAAATAACATATGTCTATTTCGCAGTTAAAATATATATAAAATTGTCCCAAATTTCCATAGGCATAAAATAATAAATTAAAAAAAAAAGATACGCCTATTGGATTAGGATGGCAGTATAGAAAACTGAAAATACCCAAATTAATATTGCGTCTATTTATACGTCTACTTATGCCATTCAAATAACAACCATTTAAACATTCAGAAAATTGGTTGCCCAAAACTGAAATACTACTACTACTACTACCCATGGCTCTACAACCCGGTATGGGTCTTGGGCCGACTTGTACCATTGCCTTCATCATTACCGATCTTCCATCAATGTATTCTATTCCAATGGACCTTAGATCTGTTTGATTTGTCCCGCCACCTCATTTGGGGCGCCCCAAAGGCCTTCGTCCCCTTCACTGTCCGTGAGTCAGGCTGTTTGCACATGATCCGCCCATTGAAGACTTCTTTTCCTTTGTCTTCTTTACAATATCTGGATCTTTGTATAATTCTGAAATTTCAATTGGTTTTTACTCGGTACTGTTGTGAGGGCCCTTGCAGTGGTCCATTAATCTTGCGTAGCACTTTTCTTTCAAAACCTCAATATTGTTGTTGATCGGGGTCCAGGTTTCGGTAGCACACATAACAATACGTCCTATAACGGTTTTGTATTTGTATGATTTTTTTCTTCGTAAGATGTTTTTCGATGCTAGTACAGACTTTAGGGATAGAGACATTTGTTACCACTCTGAATTCGAACTTTAATTTCTTCTGTCAAATTTTATCTTGAGAAATTGTGGCTCCTAAATATTTAAAAAAGTTGCTACCCTTTCGAAATTGTACTCCCCATAGTGACATTCTTGCCCACTCATCTCTAGTCCCATTCTGCTGGTTGGATATACTTAGTTTTGTCTTCGTTTTTTCTAAGCCTCATTTGTTATGCTTGTGCATCTACCCTCGAAAGGGCTTTTTTACAGTCAGTACTGAGTTACCTACTAAGTCAATATCATCAGCAAAAGCCAGAACTAGTCTTGGGCAAACTTAACCAAAAAACCCGACGCTTAATTCTGCGGTTCTTTACTTTCTTTGAGAACAATGTTAAATAGAATTGGAGATATCCGGGCTCCCCGCTGTCCGCTGTTTACCTCTAAAGGGTTCGAAAGCATATCACCGATTTGTACTCTGCTTCGGAAACCGCTCACATACATTCTGGTTATATTTATAAGTTTCTTAAGAATTCCTATCTCTGCTATTGCATCCCAAAGTTTAACACGCATTATGCTGTCGTATGCTTGTTGAAGTACACAAAGAGATGGTGAACGTCCCGATTATATTCCCAGCATTTTTCCAAAAATTTGTCTTACGGTCAAAATTTAGTCAATTTTTGGGATCTGTTTCGAAAGCCGCACTGATATATATTGGAGACTTCAGTGCGGCTTTAAAACTGAATTACACCCCCAAAAAATTTTAGAAAAATTTAGATATTTAAAATTTTAATCAAAACGATCGCCAAAAAGATATTGTACTATCGCGGGCATTAATTGACGTTTAAGGATCTTAACCCTTTACCTCGATCATTATCGCCCTTAATAATGCTCTTGTTTGTTAAATAGTTATTATTGTTTCTAATTGCTTTAAAATCAGTTTAGTTTTTCGATTAAATCCTATTTATCAAAAATGCACAGGGTCGTTTATTTTTTATAAAAATTAGGTTTACTCAGTGCCAAATTGTATTTGTATAATGTATATTGTTGAATAAAATTATGTTTTCAATTTTTTATCAAGTCTAAAATAAAAAATACAAATAAATACTCCCAAACTTTGATTTTTCTAAAGTATTTTTAACATTCAGTTTGGGTCATATTTTTTATTAAAATTCCTGTTGTCTTCTGATGGCGTACCATCAAAGGGTAAATTCGAGAAGGAACTTTTATTCCTCATAAAGATATCGGTTTTAAAAATCATGTTTATCGTTGTGGAAAAAAAGCGAGGGTTGCTTTGAGGCCTTATCGGTTTTTCTTTAAACGTAGTTAAAATATATTATACGGAGATGTGCTATATTATATTAAAAAAAATTTATTATGGAAACATATTAAATTTGTAGGTTTATTTAATAAATCTTTTTTATACGGGTTTTATATTACACGAAAAACTTAATAATAAATTAAAATTTAATTACCTTAATTTATTTTATAGAACTATAATATTTAGTGCGAAATCTGTCAATTTTCAAACATGTTAAATATGACCGTTTTTAATACTGAAGATAAGTCCAAACCGTGATTTCGTAAATTTTGTAATAAAGCTAGAATTTAAAAAAGAATAATCAAATTATAAGTTTCTGCAAAGTTTTAGTCCTAAAAGGAATTCAGTAAGTAAATAATATAGTTAAACTGTTTTATAGTACAAAGATGTTAAAAAAATTCATTAAAAATATAGTCCTGCTTTGTTCAAATAGCAGTAAACCTTTTTGGCCTTTTTCCAAAACAGAGGTTAAAACTTTTGTATTAATTGCACAGGTCCACAAAAAGGAAGGATTTTTTCCGACATACCTTTTTAAAACCGGTGCTTTAACCCTGTTACGTGACGTATTTACGCATGTTCAACCTACCTAACCTAACTATTCTTTTTATATTTGTCTCTATTCTTAACTTTTTATACAATTATTTAATTTTAAAAAGAAGAAAATAGTGTTGCCAGCGTTTTAGCACTGGCTGAAGAATTATTTTTAGTAACACTACTAAAGTAGTTTTAGACTGTTGCTTTTTAAAAGTTGGGTTTTTAAAAAAGAAAAGAACTTAATTTTTTTTTCTTTTAAATTTCAACAAAAAAAGTAAAACTTTTTTTATGAT